>VZTJ01003280.1:267035-335609 GCA_013397795.1 Orthonyx spaldingii
ATCCATAAAACCAAAACAACCCCCAGCAGCAAAAACATTAGAAACTGTTAAGAACCTACTGATTTGAAAATGAGCAACACTGAATAGGACAGAAATTCCCAGAGTCAGACCACAGAAAATATTTGCAGAAGTCATACACTAAGAGGCAAGAAGAGGTACACCTAGCCTTCCACAGACTTCCACAGTTATTAAAAGAAACTAACACTGTTCTCATTTAAGTTTGGTTTTTAGTCCGCTCCTACAGCTGTGAGCAGCTTCAGTTTTAAAATAAGAGTCTTCTCTGCTGCTTAAAAAAAAAAAAAAAAAAAAATCCAGTGAACAACCATTTCCAGAGACAGAGTTAATTATTTAAGTAGCACATTTTACAAAGGCTCCAAAATCCATACATTCATGCATTTTCCTTTTCCTCCTGGTTCCTTAAAAGTGAGGACAACAGAAAAAAGATCCTTCTACATTATTTATGTATATGTCCAAAAAAAATCCCTCTATAGTCAGCTTCTTATTCAAAGGTCAAAAACCTAGCTGGAAATTCACTGGTGATGCAGGTCAGGACTGAAAAGACCAGTGAGACACATCCAAGTCTGACTCTTTCCTGAGCAATCTAGCAGAGAAAAGAGCTACTGCCTGCCAAGAATTGGGAAGCCACAAGGTTCCTTTTTTAACTATTTTGTTATCAGAAATACATTAAGATTTAGATGTCATGCTGTACCTTGATTGGTGAAATAGCACAGGCAAAAAGTGTTTTGAAGAACCTTTAGCTTCTTACACATAAGGGAAAAAACCAAACAGCCCCTTCCCCCCAAAAAAACAAAACCAAACAAACAAAAGAAACCCAAACCAACAAAAAAACCTCAACCAACAAACAAACAAACAACAACCACCAAAAAAAACCTCTCAACAAATCAAAAGAACAAAAAACTTACTTGGGCTAAAATGAGAACAGGGCTAATGGTTCAGCAAACCTAGGATATAGCTAACTAAGAAATAATTCCTAAAATTCAATTTAGATTTCCCAAAATCTAGAATGATTTTTTTTTTTTTTTTTTCCAACCTTGACCAAATATGTTCAGGTACAATGTCCTTCACCACCCTGTTTTCAAGCCATCAAGCCCACTACCAATAGTAAATGCATGGCCCAGTTCTGCACCCAAGCTCTCTTTTTCTGGCTTTCCCATGCTCTTTCAAATCATCCCGCATTAGACCTTCCGGACATTCATGAAACTCCTACAGCATTTGGCAGGCTGGCAGGCACACAGCAGCAGATAGGCATTTAGGAAACAATGCTATGGATGGAGGCCTAAGAGCACAACCCAGCTCCCATTCTTGTGGCTCTGCAGGAAGAACAGCAGCACAGAAGAGTATGAGCCTATTTTTAACCATAAAACAAGCCAACATGACTACACACACAAAGGGAGACCTACAAAATCGAACAACGTCATTTTTATGAAATCATTCTTCAGAGAAGAAATAAAAGAAGAAGGCTTTAAACCAATTTTTCTAACTTGCAAGGTCACGGTTTGGAGTCAAGCTATAAACTAATAAATCCCACCTATTTTGTTTTTCCAAACGACCTACACACAGCGCCTGTGCTTGCAAGCAAGTGACAGGCAGCAGTCAGATAAAATGAGGCAATATTTATAGACTGAGTGAAAGAAATCCCAGGTTGAGGTATTTGACCATCAGGTTACTATCTGGGTTTGCAGCATGGTTCCTGGATGTCCCTACACCTCTGAAGATTAGATAATTGCAGTTACCAAGAGGATACATTACTGTCACCAAACGTTGGCATATGGTCACCAGCCAAGCCTGGGGCAGTTGAAATAAGTCATCTACAGGTACATAGCTACAAGGGGTACATGGAGCTACTTTTTATGCCTGCCATGGCATTTGTTAGCTTATTAACAGATACTAAATGCAGGTATAATGTAATACTTTGCTCTTCTCCGCATTCTAACTCACAAGACTGCTTTTCCTCTTTTGAAAAGCAACTGGCTCTTGATCCATATCAAGAAGCTGGAACTGAAAGAGAAGGCTGGTGTTAAACCAGTTTGCAAATTCCCCGTTCAAAGGAGAATTGTCATCTCCATCTCCATTTAAGAGCTGGAAATGCCATGGCAGTATGCATACATTTGAGTGTAGAGAGTCACAACCATTTTCACATTCAAAGTAAAATCTTTTTGACATTTTGTCAAATGGTTCAGAGCTTTCTGCTGTTTACAGCGGTCACTAAATTAGAATTCAGAAGACATGTAAGGAAAAAATCAGAAAACCTATTTGAATTAAAGGACAATCACACTCCATACACCACAAAGGACAGGAACTATTGAAATTGTAGCAGATCAAATTATTTTATGACTTTTTAAGGCATTCCAGACAGGCTTTGGAAGAAACATCATATGACTGGAGACAGCAACTTGACTGCTTATAACTCAGGACTTGGGAAAGGCTAGAAACTACTCAGTCGAAGCTGTGAGGTTTAGCAAGCTACTTTGCATTTAGGAAAATTTTCTTTCACTTTTCATGAAAAGGGAACTAAACATGCCAGGATTTCATGCTTCAACATCTGCAATGGAGACCAGTGATTACAAAAGGACTGATGGCCTCATCTTCAGTTTTTTGGGGAGCTTAAGGTTTAGGCCAAATATAGAATGCCAGGTTAGCTGAATGAAGTTGGTTCACAGCAACAGATTCCACATTTGCAGTGAGAGCAATCCAAAAAGACAAATATAGCCTTTTGTCCAAAGGACCAACATTCTTGCTAATTGAATTAATAGAATCTTTCTAGTCTAGTAACCAAGTCCAGCACCACAAGAGTAAATTACAAACAACATATACACATAATTCCCTGTCTTCCAGTTATTTCACCAAATCTTGTGAACCTTCATCTTTCCTGAGCAAAAAATAAAATCAAATAAATTTAGGCAATAGCTCATCGCCACCCTTACACCTCAGTTGTATTAGGGACCAAGTAGCTTGTGTCAAGTGCTATTATAATGTAAAGCTATTTACCTTCAACATCACCCACATAACAGCATTACAATCTGCTGTCCTTCATCTGTCCTTCTAGTATCCCCATACAAACAAGGGGTTTGGAAGGAATGATAAACACCCCTATAAAATTTAGCTTCTGGACACAGGATCAGCTTTCACAAGTAACCCACTGAGCAGAGACCCCTTTAGCACAGATTATTCTTCCCCTGGTTTTCAGCTGAATCATCACCATCTCAACATGAACAGCAAAAAGACTACTGGCAAGCTGACAAAATTGGAATAACCACTAACCACCCAATTCTGGGATACCATACGAGTGCCAGTGACATTTCTGTAAGACATTGATGGGTTAAGCATGCAGAAGTTAGAATCCTAAAAACACTGCAGAACTGCTGGAGTCATGCCACACCTCTCTTGCACTATGGCTACCAGATTCTTAAATACAATACTGAGCATGAAGTGTGGTGGGTACAAGGTCCTTTGGTCAAGGGTAAATCTCAATACATTAATTTTTCATGCTTCTCAAATCCTTAACATTAACCATATTTCTCAAACACTGAAAACACTGATTCAGTACTACACTCACCTGCACAACTCCTGAAATACCCTATCAAAGAGGTTTTTTTTCTCTTCCTAGTAGTCTTACTTATATTACTTCTGACTTTTAGAAAAAGCCAACAAGAATGTATCAGTAATAGTAATTGAAAAGAATGAGTAGCCTGCTTAGATATCTGCTGTTGCAATGAAGATATCAAAAATAAAAATCAGACTTTAATAAAATAAACCTAAGATCCTGAAAATCTTGTTTCTTTCAGCTAAGCAAAAATTACACCACTGTGTATTCATTAAGGAGTTAATAAAATTAGCTAGGTTTTTGAAACATCAAGGATGCTGTTAAGAGCTAATTTGTAGCAATTTAAAACCTAGAATACAACACAGAATAAAAATATGCAAGATAATTGAAGAAAAACAAACTTTAAATAAGCTTAAAAAAATGACACCTAAGAGTTTCGAGCACCAACATCATGAGCCCAGAGTGCTGATGTTCTGAGCATAGCCTAAATGTTTATGCAATTCTAGTTTAGAATTTAGAAATCATAGTTCCTAAGGCTTGTATTCTTAAATCATTCCAGTTATCTCTTGATATTTCATTGATTTTGCAGACAACCTGTAAAGTTATCAAGTACAGAAGTATTTTGCAGATAAGCTTCAGGTCATGTTAGAAGCAGAATACAGAACACAAGACACCTCCTCTCACTTTTGCATACTGGAGTAGTACCAGCAGCATTCATGACTGCAAAAAAAAGCAACCCAACTCACAGCATTTTCTAATCCTCTTATAAGCTACATGTTTCTTTACATATCACTGAGATCCCCTCCCTTAGACAATTAAAAACAAAAATTCCAAAAAAATCTAATTTACTTCCTCTTTCTGGAATATTTTTACAGTTTCATTCACTAAACTGTTGAGTTTACGTCACTTGGAAATGAAGTACCAGCATAAGTATCACTGATTAAAACCCTTGAGCCAGTATTCAGCAAGGGACTGCAATTATTTTGCAGGTGGAATAATGAACTTCAGATACTGAGGCGTAGGATTTCCTTAATGCTTGCTTCTCGTTACAATCAACTTCATGCTACTCATTGTGCATATTGTGAATTCTGTAGTATTTTTAACCTAGGCTACTTAACACAACACATTATCTCTGCTTTTTAGAGTTGCTCTTCTTCCTATGCTCTTATTAACCCATAGAATTACAAGCAAGTCAACACTGTCTTAAGGGATTTAGGATTTTTTACTTCTTTTAATGTTTAGGATTTTTGGTTGCTTGGATAGTTTTTGTTTTTTCATAATTGTTGGCTATCAGCAGCTCTCAATTTCAGCTAGATTTTCAGCACATCTGATGATCAGGCAGGAGTGCCAACAACTCAGTAATAATAAATAGCTTTAGTCTATCTGTCTCAAAATAGCATTTTGGAAGAAGCTGACTTTCCTTTTCAGGTTCACATCTGCATTGTGACTATAAACACCACATTTCAGTATGCACCATCAAAAATATCACTCTGCAAACACTCCAACAGCACCACTAGATTTGGCCACTTTGGAATATAAACCAGAGCCATAATATTGATTATGTTGTGAGGCCTGAAATTCTCTTACTTCATAAACTTGCTAAAAAATGCCCTACTGTGCAATCTTCTACATCAACTATCCATGCTGACCTGAAAAAATTTTATCTACTTCATTACATATAGATGGTAGCCTTTTTGGTATAGCTTTGTGGGTTTTCTTTTTTTTTTTTTTCCTTTCCTCCTCTCACTTTGAAATATGCTGTGCAATCCCCAGGTATTGAAACCACAACAGAAAGATAGCAGGACATCTTCTACATGCCAAGGATGCTCTCACTGCCATCTCCACAGGTCACTAAATGCATTCACTGTCATTCCTATGAAATGACCCAAATTTTGCCATTTATAAGCTTTTGGGGAAATCTGCAGTTAAATGCTGTCCTGCCGAACAGGAATTTAGCCAGAGTTTACCACAGATCTCTGGCAGGATGACAGGTAAGTCACTTAAAATCAACCTTTCATATGATCATTAGGTTGTGAGTGCCTGAACTGGGCCAATACAGAAAATTCAAGCAACAAAATCCAGCCTTTGGATGCTTATTTAGACCTACCTATGCTGTGGAATGACTACCTTAAGCTCTCAAAATTATGTCCTTATGTTTTGCCAAAGATTTGCTTCAGCAGACTTAGCTGAAAAAATAAGATAATGCCTCCCCCGCAATACCTTAATTAATTGCCTGAACACTTTAGCTACAAGCATCTTGAAAAGCCACAGAGGAGAATAATATTTATGCTTTTCTCTTCCAAGTAAGACTTGAATAGTACACCATAAACACAACATGGCCATTTGAGCAATGAAGCTAGCCCAAAACATCCAACAGCTGCTCATTACATCAGAGTTATCCATCTTGAGATAAATCTTGCAGAAGATATACGGTTGTGCAATTAAAGACTCTATCATAATGCACCTATAAAGAGGTGAAACACTATCTCTAATCACGTGAAAAATCCACAACCCCTTTACTGGTCTCCAGAGAGGAAAATTTTTCTCAAAATATGCAAATTAAAAGGAAAGGAATAATCAGAAGGGACCAAACCAGAAATGTGGTTTCAATAAGTGCTAAAAATAAAGACACCTAACAAAAAAGGAAGATAATCTGTATCAAGTCCCAGAACAATATAATTCACCAAGATGAACAAAATCATAGCTATCAGCAGCTGTAGCAGCTAACAGGTCACTACTACCTAGACAGAGCTTTGTCATACATCTATTTTTTTCCAGATATGTATATACAAACATGCAAAAGCTTAGCAACTGTAACAATCTGATCACAACACTACACCTCTCTTTCCCACATCTTACTAGTAGTGTGTGGTGCTCACTCAAAAGACAAATAACTCTTCCAGGTTACATTTATTATATACGTTAAGAAAAAATACTGATGATCTCTTCCAGTAACAGAAAATTATTTCTAGTATAGTTCTAGATTTCTTAGGAAAGCATGCCAACTGGCACCCTTACTACACATCAAACTAAAATAACCATATTTGAACAATCCCCATTCAAGACTTTTCCTCAATATACCACTCATTTCCTTCTCTTTCCTGGGAAGGAGGGGACGCCTAGCACATGGTCACAAATTTTTGTGAACTAAAATATGGCAAGAACAACTCAAAAATTTGACTTATTGCTTCCAGTATTTTTTTTTAGTAATTCAAGACAGGTCAAGCACATCAAAGACTGCAGTACCCATGATCACTAAAGAAGTGTCACTGTGCCAGCAGCGAAACATGTCCTTTATTAGGAGACTTTATTTCAATTGTACCTGAAGTAAAAATATACTTTCTTACAGGTTATCCATAAGTCACTCCACCTCATGAGTTGTTAATCATTACACAGTCATGTAAGAACTATGCATCTCAAGTCTCATTTCTACAAGTCATTATATCTGTCAACTTTTTCATTTTGGTTTTTTTTTTTTTGGTTGACCTTGAGTAGAGTTCCTTCAAACAACAGACACAAAGGAAAAAGAGAAATGAGACGGAAAGCTAACACTTTACAAGGCCCAAGCCTACAATGGGAACCTTCAGGCACTAGACCTTCATATGATTTTTTTCCACGATATAGATCAGGTATAAGATGCAATGTATGAAGCTTTTCAAGAGATTGTCTGAACATCCACAAAGCAGTATTTTTTGAAACATCATTCATCTTCCTAAAATTTAAGATTAGGAAAATTATAATGAAAGCACTACAAAGCTAGTTAAGAGAACTCCTGTAACTAGCAAGGACACAGCCAAATAAAATGAACCTACTGAAGTTGCCCCATCCCTGGCAGTGTTCAAGACCAGGTTGGATGGGGCTCTGAGCAACCTGGTCTAGTAGAAGGTGTCCCTGTTCACACCAGAGGGGTTGGAAGATTATGATCTTTAAGGATCCTTCTAACCCAAACCATTCTAACATTCCTTTAACTACACAAAATCTGATAAAGTACATTAAATACAATAACTAAGCAGAAATATTTTTGCAACAATCCAGCTTTCATTTCTCTACCATCTTTCACCCAGAGCATAATTTTACTCCTTGTTAAACAGATGACAGTAGTTGTGTATCAAGGAACATCATCTTCAGATGTGTGTCTGCAACACTGCTTCAGACTCTTCCAATTTATGAAATATGAGGCATGTATATACACTTGACTGATGCTTCTGATTTTATTTTTTGTGTTAAAAAATCTAGAAAACATGAGAGTATTTTTTACTCTTCCTCTCTCCATTTTCACCATTATTAACACAATGGCCAGTTTGCATACCATTTTCACAGAAAGGTAGATTTGAACCATATCACTCATTCCCTAAATAAACTAGTGTGAAATTAAGATTTAACAGCATCAACTAAAATTAATTCACAGAAATTTGTGAAACCTTGCACAGGAGATTTTTGCATTTAGTTACAGCAAACCAAGCTGTGAGACTCTGGGTGGGGATGTCACAGAAGTAATTAAGCCTCTCTCCTTGAAATAAGTTCAAGTCAGATATCAATAAAATATTTAGAATTCTGGGAACATACTAACATGAGGATAACTCATTACCAGATATGATTAATTCAAGAAGTTTTCCTCTTAGGCAAAGTAAGATAAAGTCTTATGCCTTGGAACTCCAAGTTCCCCTCCCCTTCCCTCTCTGCCAAAAATTTACATCCTTCATTCTCACCTTCCAAGGAAAATAATGTCTAACCTAGTGAACAGGCATGAAAAGTTTCATTGCCAAAGAGGTGTTTTTTGCTGAGCTACTCTCTGTCCTAACAGTTTAGTTTTAAAGTTCTATGTAGTCTTTAAACTAAGTCTTTTGTTCATGCAAAATCTGCAACTGCATGTCGGACAGCATGATTTCTTTCTCTTGCATATATGGGGACATTTGTAAAGCAATACCTTGACCTTTTTCCTTTTACTATTCCTACATTTGGTCCAGTCTCCATTTTGGAGAGTGAAATTCATGTCTTTGATTTAAATAATTCAAAGTCATACAACTAGAATATGACAGAGTTTGTAATGTAGAGTTTCTAAAAAACTATTTATTTTTTTCTTTTATCTATAAGCACTTACTTAATATCGGTTAAACTTGCTGTGCTACCACAGCAAATCTAGAACTTTTCATTGACATTCTTTGGAGAGTACAAAGAGCAGGAAAACCCAGTACATATGCAGCTTTTTCATTTTATTCCTATTTGCAAATTCAATGTATCCTATTCTATTTCAGCTTCTTCAGTGCTTGAGTTTCAGGAGGAAAGAAGGTGGTTTTTGTTTGGGTTTTTTTTAGTTTAAGTTCTAAATATTTCATGAACACCAAACGCTTTGGTTACATGAACTCCCTTATACTCAGAATGTAATTAAGAAGGGAAAGGAACAAAACAGTCTCCAATAAGAAACTGTGATATGTCTGCCACATGTGTAAGAAAAATTCACCAGACACATTTCTAGATTACTTTCTGTATTTCTACACCATCAACAATGAATTCTTGAAAAAAAAAAAGCATTCCTCCTTCAAAAAGTTACTGCTATCACCTTTTCCCACTATTTAGGATTTTTAACTGTATCTGCTGAACATACTGTACACATTCCCATGCACATTCTAACAGACACAGCATTCATAGAGCATATATTCATAAATATCTTTTCAATAAACAAATTTTAAGATTGAAAACCATATTGAACCATATAAAATCTAGCATGAAGATTTAAGCATTTTAACTGAGCAATAAGATTCTATACATTCTTATAGAACTTACAGAACCATTTTGTCATGCAAAACCTAAATTTCTAATTCCTGACACCTGAGGCCTTGTTAAATAACGTTTGCTCTTCTGCTTATGAATGCATTTTTCCCAAACAATAAACACAGGCAGCCTATGGGATTAAAGCATGACAAAGGTGTAGCTGACTCATGGGATCAATTAGAAAGCATCAGTACTTATGCCTTTTGTTCGTTCCATGTTTTACTAACAGTTTCTGCATTTCAGCATAAGTGTATCACAGATGTTAAACGCCATGCTACAAGGCAACAGTACACTAGTACCATACACTAGACAGAATAAATCTATTCTTATTATCACCTACAATTATAGCAGTTGTTATACAGCTTACATATTTCTTTAAAGTTTTAACAAACACATAACGATTTTAACTGAATGCTCAAAGCTTCCTGCCCAACCAAAGTATGCCAGCATTTTTTCAGTAAATTTTTAACATTCAGAAAGAACCTACAGAGTTGCCTTTTCTAAGCTAAAAACAATTTCAAATACAGCCACTGACATTAATGCCACCTCAGGTACAGCTTTCCCTCCAAAGCCGCTATTAAATCCACAAGCAGGAAAGCCGGTGAGCAGGACGACAAGCAGTTTCAATCTCCATGCAGTTTGCCCGTGACAGGTTATTGATAGAACAAACAGAATTTGCAATACTTACTGAGTGTTTCTCCTGCTGGCCCATAACTCCATGGTTAGCTGGGACTGCAAGTGGTTTCATAATGAAGAAACATAAACTGAACTGAATTTACACATCATGTACCAATTTCTTATGGATGGCAAGTCACCCTCTACAGCATTAAATTAAAAAGAGGCGGAGGGGGTGAAACCAAGCTGGAGCTAAAAGTGTCACTACTGGTAAGCTCAAAACCCTCCTCGCACTTGTAGTGCAGAGCAGCAATCCGAATGACAGCGTTAGTCTCCATTTTTGTAACACTGAAAGTCTAAGCATGTCAGGACGTACAGAGCCTGATGAAACCCTACATATCCAGCATCCATTCAAGGGAACAAAACCATTCCCTGAGCTTGAGGAATGGGAAAGGGAAAAAAAAAAAAAAAAGAGGACGAAAAAAAAGCTAAAATGGCTGACTGCACAGAGACTCCCTCAAAAAGGCTTAATACAGTATTATATTAGTCAGGGTGCAGGAACCAGCCTCCAGCACTCAGCCAAGCATTGTTAATACTCCTGTTTCATTTGCAATCACACACTCACAAATGCAGCCTCCCCCCTCCCGCCACCACTACCCTCCACTCCCCCAAAATCAGGGCAGCGCACACGAATAGGGACCTCCTCCCCTGGCTGCTAATGATGCTGACAGAGTAGTGACCAGTGATCTCTGTTCCACTCAGCTAACCAAGTTTGCACAATTAATCTTTGCAGCATGACATTGATGGACATTTAATTTTATGATGCCTGTTCCTTACAATTAAGACAAGCACTTCTACCGCCCAAAGAGTCAGCAACAAAAATACAACAGTCACACACACAAAAACCCAGAGAATCATGAGTCTGAATGCAATACGCCAATATAATTACGTTATTGTGCTTACTTTGGAAGACCATGGCTGCAGGCAGTTGGCATAGCAACGCACAAGGAAAGCCATTTCCTGGGTAGAAAGAATGCTTCCTTTTCTAAATAAAAAATTCCTCTTAGGATACAAACGGCATTGCTGCTTCCTGCAGAAAGCAAAGACACTGAAGTCTGTCTCTTAACCTGCACACAGGCACACACTCAATGCAGTTCGAGTGATGTAAGTGGATTTCTCTCTCTCTCTCTCCTCTCCCTCCCTCTCCCTTTATCCACCGAAATATTCGAGTCAAATGGAAGACACATTCCTAGAGGCTCGCCCCCTCGGATACTTAACTGTTTCACTCATTAAGGTAGAGATGGACAATGCAGATAAAACAGCAAGCTCCTGCCTGCGTCTGGTATCAGCCTCAGAAGATCAAGGCATCCCCAGAGGGGAGGGATCCGTTTGCTGCTGGCTCCTAAGAATATCACTGAAGTCAGGGTGGGAATGAGGACCCACGTTTACCTCGCCAAATCCTGAACTGAACGCGACTTTTCAAGAACATAATGCTAGAGCAGAGACATCACCTCCCTTTCCCCCCCACCCAAAAGAGAGCTGCTGCAGAGCTGTAAACATTTCCATCACGTATTTACAAACAGTGCACTTGATGAGCTCACACAGATTTTCAGTAGCTTCCCCTCTCCACAGGCCACAGACATCCATCCATGGGGTGTGGGAGGTACATGTCCAGACATCTTTAACATACCATTTCAAGCCTTTGTGAATATAGCTCCTGCTTCTCCTTGCACACTGAACACACAAATTCTACTAAAACCACATGGGGTTACAGGTTGTGGAAGTGATTGACACAAATATGGCATTTCTAGTTCTCCCTTCAGAATGAATCTTAAACTCAGAAATGTTCCCAGTCACTCCCATTTACACTACACAACTTCTCTCACTGTATTAGCAGAATCATGCTGCAGAGGAGCTGAAATGCAACAGGGACTGTGCTCAAGCAATAAATTGTCAGCCCCATACGATGCACCTCTTAAGTGCCACAAGCCTGTACCAGTTGACATAGAATCAACCAAGCCAGGCACATGACACTCTTCCAAACATGTTTCAACTTTAGTACAGTTCTCTGTAACATCTTTACAACACATTCTTTAAAATCAGAGACCATCTGGCCTTACAATAACTTCAAAGTTTTGGTTTTTTTCCCAACAAGGACAATAGAAGAAAAGATTTAACAGTTGTTACACAGGCAAAATAGACAGGAAAAAATTAGATACTACGAAATACTATGCCACACAATCTGCAGCTGCCTTCCCCCAAATTAACATGTACACTGATAATGAGTTTAGTTTGTTACACATTGATTTCCTTCACTCCTGGCAATGATTGCTAGCAAATGAGGCTATAAAAATTAGTGGAAATGAATTCTAGTAAAGTCAGAAAAGATCCTGAAATAATCCAGTCTATTTTTTGCACAATTCTTCTATGGACACAGTTTCATACACAACACCCCTTTTAAACTGAATGTCTTTACATTTATGAGAGTACAATGACACTTATGCCCTTGGTCTTCTAGTATATTCTAACAGATAAGTTCTTCTTTAAGTTACTCAATTAAAACAATTAGTTTAGAATTTTGAAAGTCTTTGCCATGTGTCAGTGCAACTAACAGAGGATTTTAAAACATTAAATTATGCTTCAGCCTTGTAAAACAGTTTAATGCTGAGTACAATCAATTTTCTGATGAAGTGCTGATCAGAAGTAGCAGAACTTATGAATTCTAGGAAGCTTAGGCAACTCTAGTACAAAATTTAAAAATACTACTTGTTGACAAAGCAATTAAAACCCTCTTCTCTCTGATTGGGTGGCCTTGCGGTTAAAATGATGAGCAGAATTTGGGTATTCTATGCTCATGTCAAGGGAAAAATTAAGTTCTGCCAAAACAGAAACATCTTCCCAGTGCAGGATGGCAGCACACCACTTTTTGAACTCCATCACACACACAACTATCAAAATGCATCCTCTCTGCATCAGTTGATATTTCCAGCTAAAATCTAGCACAGGTTTCTGTGCCGCAAGCCTTCATAAGTAACATGAAAACATGATTAAACCCATCAAAAGAGTGAAATACAAAACTTTCGTATAACAATGCCATGAAAAACTTTCTTACTACTTGTGCTGGTCACCACTATACACCTCTACGCATCTGTTAGTAAATTAAGCCGGTACTTTGTACATGAATGCAAAAAATTTTATTAACCCAACAAGTCTAATTGATGTTCACATGTATCAGACTGACAAAAAATTTGTGGTTTCCAAAATAGAAAAATAAGCCTCTTTACATTCAAAATCTGCAAAGTGACATTTATGTAATTAGGTTAAGAAAACACCGCTCACAAACAATTTGTGAGTCAAAACAGTTTTAAGAAATAAATGGCCAATTCCATTTCCCTGCTTCTTCCTCTTCAACTGTCACCATTTCCAGGTACAGCTTGATAATATGTACTGTCCATTTTTAGTTCAGAAAATACTCACACATCATTTATATGTCATAAAAATATAATTAAAGCAGAAGGCCAGTGAATTGTTGTAGGTTACAGCAAAAAAAAATGAATGGCACTTGCATCAGTGTAAAAGATGAGAACAATATATTGTGGAAAGTTTCTATCACAAACAAGTATAAATACATCATAGAAAACCTACCTGCAACCTAGTGTTCACGAGTTTTTCAAAACCCATGTAAGAACTCCTTGCTTAGACTTAAAAGTTTGAAAAAAAAAAAAAAAAGTAAGACAGTTCTGCAAATGCTTTTAGTCTATTAAAGTGAGATGTTAATAAACCTGACATGCAATAATTGCACATGATGAGCTATCCCTGGCTGCATTCAAAATACTGTATTTATAAAAAATCTAGTGTCCCTTTATGAGTCACAGAAAAGAACACTAAAAAACCATTTCAAAAGGAACTACAATTGTATGGACATCCTAGGATTAGGGATTCATAAACAATACTGAATTCTAGGTAAAAATTGGTAGAGATCTCAGCAGCATGTATCATCTGATTGTAATGCCTCTCAACTATTTTACATTCTAGAACACCATGCCTGGAGTGTTAAACCTTTTTAGGTTAATAACAAATGCTGTAAAAGATTACCTCAATTCCTCAGTTTCAAGCAGTCACCTTAACTCACAACTATTTACAGAAGTACTTAAATTTTTATACACATTACATACAAGAGACCATTCTTTTCCTGAAGTACCTCAAAATTAGAAATTATCAGCACATTTTCCCATCTCCTTTAAACACAATGTAAAGTATCTTTTTCTTCATGTTCAAACACCTAGGCAAAAAACCAACAGAACACTCTAAGGTCACCAGATTTACTGCCACTGCATGACTCCAGTAGCTAGAAAGAACATTTGCAGTGAAGGGGCAATTACACAGATATTACACAGCTGTGTAGGTGGAATAACAGACAGCTAAATTGAAGAGTGCAAGAATGAAGTACATAATTTTAAGGAAAATAAGGCAAAGCTATCTTCTCTTTCCCCCACCCTCCTCACTTGGAAAGAAGTGGAAGTTGAATTTAAACTCAGGGCTATTGGACACAAAACTGTTAAGCTCCCAGGAGCATGCTTCTGAATTTTATAATGCTGGTGTTCTCTGCCTCCCATTAACCTTACCAGAGAGATTAGTACATAACAATCTGTTGCTCCCATCAGATTTAAAAACGCCAACTGAAACCACTAAAAAGCCAGAACAATAACTCACTCAAAATGCTACAATACACTTAAATGTCCCATATAATACATAAGTCTTATTCTAAAGTATTCAGACAAATTTACTGCTAACAATTTAAATCTCTGGCCGTATGACCTAATTTCATGCAAACAAGTTCCTATTTATCAGCATAACGCAGACATGGGATGGTCTAGGCACACCTATTAGTATTTTCTCAAGAACTTTGAGAACTTCAAATAAAACTATTGAATAAAGGAAAATTACCAAATATGTTCTCCAAGGTACTAAAATACCACTTTGGTCAAACCACATGGATAAAGTAACAGTATTCACCATGTTAATTTTTTTTAATTCATAAAGCTGTGGCACTGCCATCACTATAACGATGTTCACTGCACAACTGGTGACACCAAAGCAAGACTTAAGTGGAGTGCTGTGTGTGTTATGATAACACATTTACTAATGTTACATACCATTTGAACAAATGCCCTTCTGTTGAACTGCTGCTGCAGATGAATTTATAATCCAGATCTTTAAAATAATGACAAGCCCAGAACAGTCGGGCTGGTGCCTCAGCTGGGTGGATGTGCTGTAGACTGCCAATCTTCCCTCTGACAGCAGACTCATTTGTCACCTTCTGTGCACAGCTCTGCTTTCAGTACAGCAAACTTTCTATTTGCATGTCATCCATCTTATAATGGGAGCAAGTCATAGTATTCATCTAAAATACTTGCCATCAAATTCTCTTACGTTCAACAACTGTGTTAGAACAGACAAGAAGAAAACCTATAACTGATGGACACTCATCCAAAATGTGACAAGACATCCTCTTTCCAGAACATCTAAATTAGCTTATAAAATTGACTTGAGCAAAAGTTCACCACAGCACCAGAGCACAGAAACTTTTGTCTGGACTCCATAACTATTTATGTGTTACATCTAAAAATGCTTTTGGGGTAAACAAAACAAAACAAAACAAAAAAAGCAATAAATATATCTTTTCTGTTCCTGCTAGGTCAAAATCATATATAATATGTATGTTTGTGAAGTCACTTTATGTGATGCTTAAGTGATTTACTGTGATTTTTACACAAAGCAAGGCGTTCTTACACAAGCCTAAAGTTTAATGCATATTAACATGGCTTTAAAATTATATATTATCATTATTAGATGTTAAAAATTAGGCATAAAATTTGTGATATTAATGACTTCACTTGGCAGAATGGTCACAGATTAGTTTCATTTCCTTAACTGTTTCAGTACTTCAGAAGTGGAAAAAATGCATTATGTCAGGATAGATGGAAGTTTTCCCCAACATTTACAAAATTTTATCACATTGGTGTAATGACCAGACTTAACAATGGCATGTTAATTACATTGGAGAACATGAGAAAGTGATTTCTGTTTTTAAACTGGGAAAAAAAGCACGAAAGCAAAACAGCAGACACACTTTTAAGGCCAACAATCAGGATCTGGAGCACATAGGAGAAACAAGTTATCTTTACCAGATCTAAACAGCACTTCGACATCCATACCTCCTGGGGACAAGGTTCACTACTGAGATACAAATCGTCCCACTATCTTGGAGGAAAAACAAACAATACAAAAAACCCCACAGATCATTGTGTCCATACCAATTACACAGCAGGAATCCAGGGACACAGGTTCTTCACCTATGTGAGGCAACCCTAAAATTTCACATTCTTTGCTGTATAACAGTGTAGGAAAACTTTATGGAAGGTAAATAACTGCATACCTCTTTCATGTGTATCCTACTGCTGGACTCTTAAAAGGTAAAAATAAAACTCAGGGAGTTTTTCTGAGGTCAATCAACTGTCCAAATTCTACATTGTTATAGTCCCTAGTAGCCCCATTGAAACCTGTTACCTGAAATACACTGACATATTTGCATTACAAGGATGATTGCTATGGCACAGAACTGAACATATCTGAGACCAACCAAGGCAGTGGACCAATTATTTAATGTCTCAGTATGAAATATTAATGGATTAAAACCAAACAAACCCCAGATTTTTCAGTCTCCTGTAAATGCTAGCTGGTTTTCTGTTGGTTTTTTTGTTTGTTCATTAGGTGACTTCAGCAGTAGTGGACAGGCAGTATTTTCGTTCTAAGCTAATACGATATGCTTTCTAACAGTTTCCCTTGAACTTACTTAGAAATTTTAAGGGAGAACCTGAAATTTTGTTCAACGTGCAGATGTAGATGGGACCAGCAGAAAACCACCAGATTGTTCATCTTTTTTAATGTGTACTTGGACATCTCCCAGAATAACTTACTACTTATCTCTGGTGTTTTGAAGAAGTTGAACTTTGAAAGAGCTGGTTGTTGTTACAGACAATTTTCTTTCACTTCCGTTGTCTGTGAGAGGCAGTAACTCTTGTTTTTGTCTCCAGTCACAGTCTCATGCCAGGAGACTCTCTGAAGAGCCTACTCCAGGGGTTCCCAATTAAAATCATCACTGAAGAGTTTATCAGTGTAAGATCATTTTCTTTTGGGAGAACTCTCTCCTTGTGCCCCTGCATATCCTCTCTTGTGTAATGCACCATGTATTAAGATACCTTGAGAGCTTTGTGCCCTGCCTCTAGCAACTGTACAGAAATAATTTATATAGACCTTTTATCAGTAACAAACCCCATGCAATTTCACATCTCTTTTTACTTTTAAAGTAATTATCAAGCAAAATGAGCCAAATTGGTTTTATATAGGAAAAGAAGTCAAACCACAACATTATATCCTTCAAATAAAGAGAACTTAATAAAAAATTCTAATAAACGCCCCTTCCCTTTCTTCTTCTCCAACCAAATAAATCAGGAAGCCAACTACCATCACTTGATGCATGTCCCATTTTGCAAATGTAACACTACATTTTTTCCTTGCAATCACAAGATCAGCTACCTATACAGATATACAAGTGTTAAATAAAAATAGGTAGAAGTGCACCTATCAGATTGAGTTTCCCTTATGATTTAGTTCTACAGTTTTGTATTCCAAGACTGGTGTCAGAATTCTTAGTTTTTAAGTGGTCTTTTGTGCACCACAGATCATTTGAAGACTTTAAAACCAGTTAGCTGCAGGCCTTTACATTCACCAAATTACAGTGTAATTACAGCGTAATACATAATTTAGAAGTAAAAGGAAGGAAAAGTAAAATATTTTACATTTTAGCACATGCGGACACACACATACGCATATAAAATATTGCAAAACAGAGTGAGAACACAATCTGGGTAGGTTATCTGCCAGCCACATCAACAATACACATAACACCTGCCAGCTGTTCTAGCTGCATGTCGAAACTTTACTATTTGAAAATTCAAATATAATTAAGGCTAACCACTCAGACCTAAAGCCCAGCTCCCAGTATCTATTACTCATATAATAGAATACTCACACTTTAATTAGACCTGAAATTAAAAAAAAAAAAAAAAACCACTTTTTTTTTTAATTTAAAAATAGAAGGAATTTTAAAAGTGCTTAAAAAGCATGACTACACAATAGGATGGTGAAGGATGGAAAGAATTTACACACAAACCTTGTGGTAAATTCAGGGTAACTACCTAGCCTTACTTAGGATTGGTTAGCTCTCCTGAATTGAACCATCACTCAATGAAGGATGCAAGCATGCATAACAGCATTTACACTCAGCAGGATCTAGCCTGGGCACTGTAATACACCATCTACCCAATAAAGTAGAAAAGGGTTTACCCATCACACATTGGACACACTCCAGAACCTCAGTGTCCTTTCTTGTAGTGAGAGACTCAAATCTTAACACAGGATTCGAGGAGTGGCCTCACCAGTTCTGAGCAGAGGGGAAGGGAACAGTCACTGCTGATCCAGGCCAGAATGCCATTGGCCTTCTTGGAACATCACATTTTCCCCATGTTTCAATTCTGTACATACTTTCTTAATTGCTTAGGATATTTTAGCTACTAACTTCTTTATTTTTTAGAGCTTAGAAATGCACTTAGAAATATAATTTGAAATTAGTCAAGCCAAATACAAGGCCTTATTAAAAGTACTCACAAACAGAACCTTTTCGGAAAGACTGATACCTAATAATATTAATAACTTTATCTTTAAGTTACTATGCCAACTGAAGATCACATAACAGTAGCTCAGATGTTTGGGAAAAAAAATGAACTGACAGCTTCTTTCCATCCTTTAGTGGGCAAATAACTACAGTACTACTATCACTCATGATACTCGTCCGTACAAACATGTCAGCCCTGAAAGGATCTGTATTGGCATTCTACAAATATAATACAGCAGATCCCATTTCCCCATATATACGTTATACACAAACAGTGTTTCTAACTGAACAACCTTAAGTTAATGAGGATATAGTTTTTAAAAATATTTAAGAAGACATGTATGTATTTGCTTTTTTAATTTTCCTCAGCTCTAATCATAGAATCACAGAATATGCTGAGTTGGAAGGGACCCACTAGGATCATCGAGTCCAAGTCGTAAATTCAGTATCTGTATTTAGTTACATTATGCAATGATCAATTTAGAAAAGAGTTATGAAAAATCCATTTTTCTGCTGCATGAACAACCTTCTCCTTTGATGACATACCTCATGTTTAGTTTTACACTCTACGTCTCAGAAAAGCAATCTTTTATAGAGTATAAAAGAGCACATCACAAGTAAGTAGCAGCAATAAAATCATGCTACTCTGGAAAATCTATGCTATTATTAACTGAAGTTTTACATATGTGTGGTCATAAAGTATTGGCAACTCTACATGTTGTAAACAGGACTTAGTGTTGTTAATATGTCAAAAAAAAACCCCTCAGAATATTACTGACACTTCAGCTGCAAAAAATACTGCATAGCTTCAATTTTCTCTTTGAGTTTCCAAATCTAATCACAATTACAAATCTAGTTATGACATCAATGTGAGCCCTTCCAAAGGGAATAGAAGAACAGTAAATCCCAATGGATATAAGAGTTCTGCAGTAGGGATGATGTAATTTATAAAAATAGACAACCTCTGACAGAAGCTGCAAGTTGAGTAAATAACACACTGCATGTCATTAATTTTGCATTAGCTTGCCTGTAGTCATTACTAAAAGGATGATGAACTAACAATTTTGCTTTGTTTTGGGTGCTACACAAAATAAAACTATAGCATTGCTCATATATTAACAATACTATAAAATTTAATACATAACTCTAAACAGTAATAGTCCCTTACAACACAAATGAAGGAAGGAAGCTGTGTGGCTAAAAAGGGGGTGCTTTGCCAGAACACACAGAACACAGGGATAGGAATTACTTATTGCAGTTATGCTACCAGTGGATGTTGCCATGAAGAAACATCCAACTTTCATTTAAAAAATGGTTACCAAGAGCTGCCCAAATCATCTCAAGCATGTCACATTTCAGGTAAAATTATCCCAGAACTTTTGTGGTGCTTCACTTCAAAATACACCTAATATGTATAACACAGTCACACTCCTCAAGAATTAGTGTTACTGAATGTGTTCAAATATACAGACTATGTATATCTATTTAGTATTTCATACTACTTCCCAGTACGATGTACACATCAATCTTATTTGAAATCATGAGCAGATCATCACTATCATGGAATAATAAAAGCAGTTGCTTTTGAAATTACACACTGAATTTTCCAGATGAAGAAAAGCAACTGAACAAACATCCTTCCTGGTGAAAGGACACTCACTTGGTAATGTTAAGAACTAGCGCCTTTCTTTTATTCATGAAACAATCAATACAGTAAATTTTATTTTCAATATGAACACTAGAAATGTTAAATAAATTATTTTTATACTGTTTTGTTATTAATAGAGACAAATTTGTTTGGGCAAACAAGCATTCATTATTTATGCTAACGTGTTTAAAACTTTGCATACCATGCTACTTCTCATCAGCAACACTCTGTAAATTTAAGTGCGTACACAATTATGTTTCTCTGCTGACATTACTTAAATTAATTTGTGTCATAACCAAGAACAGAGTGAGTTCAGTTTAACTTTTATTTAAGCAAGACAACCTTCTTGCTTTCATTTTGCAAAAGCCACACAATAGAACCTTTCCAGCTTCCTTCCTCCTGGCTCTTCACATTTTTCCTCTATCTGGGGAAAAATCAGTTACCAGCAAGTTCCAAAACTCGATCTATTTAAATAGGTTCGAGTAACATAACTCATACGAGCCTCTAAAGCCAAAACCCTAAAACATCCTGTGCTCCAAACATTTCTGACAACCAAATGTATCTGTTCCCACTTGTTTTTCTGGGTGCTTTTTTCCTTTGTAAATAGACTTGCAACACTTTCAAGGTCAAGGACACTTTAAAAATTGTATTTCCCTCCAACCTCTCCACATCCTTTACACCTTTTCACAAAGTCAGGCTTTCAGTGTGTCCACCACACCTTCCTGCCCACTGTCCTACCGAATAATTTTCTTAGATGTGGCTCTTTCTTCCTAAAACTAAGCTTTTCTTATTGTTAATGTGAATACTCATGATTGAGTCTGTTGTTTGTTTTCTGTTTTATTAAGTGATCTTGTATTAGAATGGAAGTTCTAGATATTTCTAAAAATCATCAGGAGCCTTAAAAGCTGCAGCTATTTACAGGCTTGAAAGACTGACAGTGTTCCTTTAAACGGATTTCTTGTGGACTGGGTATCTGGCAACCGTTTCTACTTATTCAAACTAATTTAAAACAACTGAAATTCCACAAGACAACTAAGTACATTGTGACACTGGCATCAATTTACTGTATAAAATACAATGAAATAACACAAATATATCAAGCTACATGACAATACTGAAAAGTCCACACGGTTGAAAAGCAAGCACATATGAGGTATTTCATGATCATATGTAGTGTGGTCCATGAAGGAGATGCAGCAACATGTATTTTACAATATACAACATAAGCAAGCATGCAGAGAAGTGCATTAAATCTTATCCCAAATCACACTGGATTTCTGTAGCAAAGTGCTAAAACTTTTATCAACTTTTTGGAGTTCTCATCTACTGTGTTAACAACCAGAAAACACTGCTTGTCATCTTATAAACTTCCATATCGCTTCAGTAGCCACACACTGAATAAAGGAAAACAACTAGGGTTATACATCAAATTCAAACAGAAAAAAATCATGGGTGTTTTTAATCCTTCCTAACTGTAGTAATATGATACATAATGGTTTTATAATGTAATTTTGCAGAAGAAAAGACAAGAAAAGGCAAATTTGTTTCATAAAACAGAACAATTTGAACACAAATTTTCAGTTCAGGTATTTTAGACTCTCAGCAGATAATGCAAATGTACCAGGGAAAAAAAGACTACTTGGCCAATGTTTTGCACTATTCGTTTTAAAAGAAGATAGGGTCAGGAAGAAAGTTTTCTACCATTTGCTACTAAATGAGTAGACTCTTATCCTTTATGAAAAATAGCACACACACAAAAAAAAAAGTTAGGAAAAACTCTCATGCTTATTTTTTCAGGGAGTCATGGCTGCAGATGAGATTTGACTCTGCAACATTAGACATGGTTTCATTTCCAACCCTCTTCTCATTCACATTTTCAGTTAACTCCTTCAAATACAATCCAGAAGGAATACTTGTCTGTCCTAAACACATCTCACAATGCTCCACAGCAGTGTGTGAGGATAAAATTGTTACATGCTTGTAACTGGGGTAGAAGCCAGGGCTATTGATGGCTCTGTGCTCACCACTCCTTTCTTTCCAGCACCGGATAAACGGATTGTCACCCCATGTGAATCTCAAGCTGAATGGGATAAGAAAGGCTACTAAAGGCAGAGAGTCCTTTCGCAGCAATTTCAGCAGCTGGCTATAGAAAGCCTGGCTGAGAATGCGCTAGCAGCAAATTTCATAAGCCTGTTAACTAATTCAAATCTAGAGAGAGCCACACAGAGTAAAACACCACACACCATCTTTCTGTTCAGGGCTATCCGCATGTGTTTCAGCATTATTCTTACAGGCCTACCTGCATCTCTTTAAATATACCTCAGTAAGATTTGATATTTTGCCTTTAGCAAAGTAAAGACTACAGTACAGACATGTAAAAGCCCCTATCTCAGTTTACATACCAAATCTAGAGAGACATAGACTATCACAAACCAGGGAGCTGCAAATTACTACTTGAAATCTCTGTGCCACTAAAGAACAGCACATTCTTTTGGACAAAGTGATTTTTCCTTCATGAACTTGTGTCAATTTATGCCAAATATTCCATGCATTATGTACAGAATAACCAGCTCAGCAATGCTCAGACCAAACACGACTAAGTCTTCACAGATGCACTGAAGCAGGCACAAAGTTTACTGGCAGTAAGATACTACGAGAAAGTCTATCCTTTTTTAAAATCATTCCACAGATGACTAATTCACTTTTAAAGTATTTTTTTAAAAACAAAAACAAAAGCCAAACAACAAACAGTCTAAAGCACAAGTAAAGCTATGTAGGTTCTCAGGAGAATGGGTCCACACTCACTTCAGTCAAATCGTTCTAAACAAAGGCTTTGCACTGAAAATATGATGTAACCTTAAGTATAGGTACACACAGAATGAAAATCCCCATTCAAGAGTTAAAATCCAATTTTGGCTATTAAGTAAGGAGGCATTAACACTAATTTAGTTAAAGATGTTTCTGACACATAAGAAGAACAAGCAAACATTTTCTAGCTTCAAGTGAGAGCAGCTCAAACTCATCAGCTTTTTTTTTCCTGAAAAAGAACTGATCAATTTTACCAAACTATAAAGGTGATAAAAAAGTATGCAATTTTATCTGTGTGACAAAACACATTCATCTTAGTCCCATGTACAATGAAGTTTCTATTTTCCTTACCCTAGAAATCACCAACACTTGTTCCAAAAGTAACATGCCTAAGTACAATACTTAACATTAGATTTCACTTCAAATGATCTTTCAAATATTAGGGTAAGTTACTAAAATACTACTAAGTATTTCAAATTCCTACTATAACTTGAGAAGTACATTATCACTCTTAAACGCAGTATTTTAGTAACCATAGGTTACATAGAATCATGCCACTGAAGAAGTGGGGAGCACTGATCTGAAGATATGGAACTGTGTTCCTAGAAGAAGTGTACTATACATTTTGAAGAAAGAGAACATTTCAGCCCAGAAATCACTTGTCTATGATACTAGAAATATATTGAAATTTGAACCCTCTAAGTGTTTTAGATAAATGAATTTAATAATGTGACACAGGAGAAACTTCTAAAATAAACACATTTCCTGATAAAAATTATCAGAATTGACCAAAGCAATATTTGAAGAAAGGGAGGATTTTTAACCTAAAAATAAACTAAGTAGTTTCAATTTGTTTTCAGCTCTACCACAAGAGATTTCTCAAGCATAAAAGTGGGGACATTTAAGAATTTGATAATACACATTCTTATCAAACACTGTATCTGATGGATGTTCAGTATTTATTTACTTTGCCATTGACAAGTGCAACTGCAAATGCCACTTAAGTTTAAAAGATGCCACACAACTCTTCAGATCACTTTGAGTGCATTTGAGGTCTGGTATCAGGACAAACTTCCATGTTTTGTTTGGTTTGGTATCATTCCAAGATACTTGACTTGTTCAGGCTCCTTCTTCTCCTTAGTTTGGCAAACCTCTGTTTCAGATAATAGCCATTTCGACATACTTTGCCTACAAAATCCAGCCTCTTTATACGGAGCCAGTAGAAACCATCAGAATGGAAGACAAGCAAGAAACACCATAGCAAAGCATTTTTTTGTTTCTTTAGTGCTCATCTTGTCACACTCCATTTCCCCGTTTTACTGACATACAGGTAACTAAACAGTGATGGGGGCCAGTTTTTAAAGTCAAAATCAAAGATTAAGTCCTCTGTGTCATGAAGGAGATACTTGAGTAAAGTGTCTGCCGAACACTAAATATTTGATATACACCCTTTGTTTATAGTTCTCTTTTCCCACAAATCACAGGACATCAAAGCAAGGAAGGTCAATCAAGCCAGGCAAGAGACATAGTGCTGTCAGTAAATTTCACCTTTACATACGTATTTTCATATTATAGTGAGATTACTGAACTATCAAAGCAAAGGCTAGGAGGCAATTTTAGTCATAATGTCGCATGAGTATTATGATATCACACTGCAAACCCACAAGTAAATTGTTAGTGGACCATACACAGTAAGTTACAATACCTGAGGTTTAGTGCATTCCTGTGAGCCAAAATGAAATGAATGCCATATAGGAGGAAAGGAAAAGATGAACATTATCAGACATGCCATAATACATTCCACCACCATGAAGATAATGTTAAAATTATGTTAATGAGAGTCCACCATCCTATACAAGTTGGCTCTACTGCACAAAGCCATGCTGCAACTGAGAGCACTAAATTTAATTTTTAATTCTTGAAAAGCACACCATGCATCTGCAATTCATCTCTACATTTATCTCTATGCTTTTATGATATAGAAAACTTTCTTCAGAAAATACTGTTTGAACCTTCTGAAAAAAAGCATTCAGACACTACTGCAAACAAATCACAATAATTTATCAACAACCAAAATAATAATTCTACATGCTAACTATGGATTTAGGGTAAAACAGAATATAAGAAATTACACATTGTGAGGATTTTGAGGATACTATCAAAGCAGCTTTGTTACTTTGAATCTCACGTACATAACACCTAAACTAGAACACATCCACATGGAAGAGTAAACTTGAAAACAAATATATCATATTAATCCTTTTTCAATTTAATTTCATTTAATGCTTCCGTATTTTTTTATCAAAAATTAAGAAGTAGAAACAAAGATGACACCCTGACAGACGCTGACCAAAGAATGGATGCGCAACAAGTCCACAAGATATGTGTTATGTCTTGAATTCCTACGTGTTTCAAAAATACCTAGCTCTTTTCAGTCAATATTTCAAGAAATTAAAACCAATAAAATGAGGTCAAAGGACATAAAATAGGAAGGGTGAAAAGACAATGCAGCCTGTAATGGTTAAAGCAATAGAAATAACATTGCTAGTAGAAGTGAATGAGAGAATAATATCTACAAGATCACCAAATACTGTAAAAATAGGAGGAAATGGACCAGCATGAAGAGTCTTAACTACCTTTTAAAACTCATTTGAGTTTGACTCTATTTGCCTTGAAAAAAATAATAAAGCTAGTCATATGCATTATATTACACTTTGAAAAGCAACATTTGAGTGCAATTATTGTAAATTTTACAGTTTATTTGGCAATCTCTTCCATCTCAATATGAAATCTCACTTGCAGTGGATTTCCCAGCACACACACAAAACCATTATGAACTTGCACAACAGAATAGCACAGGATGGACTTTTGCTTTTAGAACCAGTTAAGCTTACAAAAACCCATCAGGCACAACTAAAGCGAAATTTATACAACAGGCAAGGACCTATGAATGCAAATGGCACTGTGTAATCTAAATATTGCCCTTCTAGAGTTAGGTACAAATCACACTACGACTGTTTGCTAAGCACAAGATACATACCTAAATAATAGGAAAAGTAATTCTTTCTGTAATTCCTACCAAGTACAATATCACTTTCTTTTTTTTTCAAAAACAGGCCAGCAAAATGTTTTATCTTCAAACCAAGTGAACGGGCTCAATCCCCGTTAAATTTAGTGGCAATTAAATCTGCACTGAAAATTAAACCATTAAAAGCTGTTGTATAAACAAAACCAAACTGTTGGCATAAAATATAATTATTCAACTCATGAGGAAAAGCCTGTATAATTAACAGATGTAATCAAACATCTACACACTTATAGACACACACTGAATATACAGTGAACTGGCAAACAAGTCAAGGAATAAGGGTAAAGAAGTAAAAATTGAAAAAGCTAACAACTGCATTGTACCAAAGACAGCATTTTAAAAACACTGAAGCTCTCATCCTGCAAATTTATATGTATATGCCTTACACTGTACAAAATTCAGCCCATGGAACTCAATAAGATTAAATATGCACAAAGTCATTTATGCCCGTGCCATTATGGTTCTACCAGATTTAGGGCTTAAACAAATAAATGAGAGCCAAACAGCTTTTCCAGTATTTTGCTCACAGTTGAAATAAATACCAAACAAACATATTAATCTAATAGAGCTTTTCTCAGTTTAAAAGCCATAGAAAATATTTTGTAGAATAATTTTTAATTACTAGTTTATTTCGATCTCAAGAGAAAGTCTGGAAACATATATAGATTCCCTCCCTCACCCCCAAAAGCAATCAAGTAAAATGACCAAATTATTTCCTCGATGATGGGCCAATTATATAGCTCACTAAAACCCAAGTATAAAGGGCAAACACCAGCAAAAGTTAATTTATATTTTACATTCAAGTTCTGGATTCCAAAAAGAAATGACATTTAATCCAATTTGGTGTACTGCAATGCAGCACAGTCCTTTTCAGGCAACACCTGTTATCACATACATGAATGAGTGCTTCACTTACTGACCTTTTAACACAGTACACTCAACTAATTCTAGTGTAACTTAATAGCCAAAGGAAATGAGAACAGAATTTCCTTCACAGTTTCCCATAATGATTAGAACATTAAAAAATAATACATGACATTCACAGTCATAAGAAACATACTTTCAACTCTGAACTAAGATGCAAGCTGCACACACGTTCACGTACTGATGGAGCCACATTCACAGTCTTTTGAAGGGAAACCTCCCCAGAGAAGCACACTTGAAAGACACCAGCAAGTTTAGCCATTTAGACTGTATTATTTTCAGTAGTTTTCCTATTTCTGGTTTTTTATGAACCATAAATACAGACAGCTTACCGTATGGTATCCTCTGGGTAGAGGTGGTTTCCCCACAGGATAAGGGTCAACAGTATCAATAATTGTTTGTCGCTCCCCTTTCTGGTTGATTTTCCTAAACCTTCTTCGAGACTGCCGGTGAGACGCTTGACGCTGAAAATATTCCTCATTTTCTTCCATGTAATCAACCTACAACAGATGCAAGAGAGTGTGTCTTTTTCCAACAAGAGAGAAGAACGTTTCTTCTTGTTTCAAACAGTAGAAATCCTATTTTCAACAGCAGCTAGCTTTGAATTTCTTGCATTTTCAGCACTAAGTGCGAAACCAATACTAAAAAAAACCCAAACATTAGTATGAAAAGCATCACTGAATATGATCACTTTTCAAAAATGACAGAAGAAAAATTCTACCTTCCTCACCCCTTTCTTACACTTGCACAAATACAAACATTTCACCAATCAATACATTATAGAAAGAAAACTGGTACAAGAGAACACTTACCTGTTTCCCTACTGACATCTGTTCAGCATCTTCCCTAACAAATCAATTGCAAAAGCTTCACTCTTCAACAGGCAGGACTGATTTTATTATTTCAAATGTTTTGAAGGCACAAAAGGATTTCTAATAGACTGGATTTACATTTAAAAAATCACTTCCAAACAACAGGGAGAATAAAAAATACCTATTTGTTATACACTAGTATAAAATTAGTCTTCTCAGTTTCACTGTCTAGAGCTTGAAGACTATATTACTACACACTGCAATGAAAATATATGAACTAAGACTTCTGGTATTCCCAAAAGAGAATGATCTTTTTGTAGTAATTTGGCTGAAAATCAACATCTCTTATGTGTTCACCCTACTAATAGAAACCTTACTCGAATTACTTGAGACTAACAAGGAAACGAGCAAAAAATCACAGCTTCCAGCATTGGCTATATAGGGAGATTCAGTTAACTCCTGTTGTTCAATTCCATCCCCCAGAATAAGAGATCTTATGAGGCACCTTGCAAGGTTCCTGCATATTTTTCAACAAGGAAAAGAAGTATTAGACAAAGTACTCCTATGAATTTGCAGCTCATCTGTGTCAGAACTGTCACACATCAGTCAGCCTATGTGACTAAGTACAGTTCTCAGTGTACTGACAAACAGATGAGAATAGTCCCTGGTTCACCAGAAGAGCAGGCAGTGCTTACCCCCTCCCCATGGAGTATCTATTTCACATCTGACACAGTCACACTCACATCCTGCTACACCTCTTGTGTGCACAATAAACTGTGGGGGTAGGACTCTTTTTATTCAAAGTACAATTATTCCTTTGAAAGCCTGATTGAAGTTAATTAATTGTTCAATTTCATCTTTCCAAAACTGTAGAGGTTATGTTTTTTGGCAAACACATGCCTCTGACCCAACGTTATCCATCAGTCCAGAAAATTTCTTGTTGTTTAGTCATCTCCCTACCTATGCCTATCTTTTTATCACTTTTCCTTATAACTTACCTGAAACACACATGAAACAGACAGACATTCACACAGCTACAGCCAATGAAATTGTATACTTTTAGAGAACAAAACCGGGACAACAAACTGTTACCCGAATGGTCAGATGTGAGTTATACAAACTAGTAATAAACAAGTACAATCCTAAAGTAATACAACAATTCCCAAGCTCCCACAAGTTTTACATAAACTGTTACTTTTTAGGCAAAAAATGGTTAGTGTCACGGTCTATATTTAAGTTATCTATATATAGCTTAGATAATTGTTACGCCTGTATTATGAACTGATCTGTATCTCAGTGACAGAGAGAAAAAAAAATTAGCCCATTGATTCTGCATTTGTTCAGATGATGCACCCTGGGGTGACAAGTAAAACTTTTGAGCCTGCAGACCCTCAGAGACGATGTTCTGCCACTGGACTACAGCAGATACTGCTAACAAAATACCCTTCCCTTCACCCAGGAATGTTGGCAGAATTTAAAAATGTTCAAATTTATTCTTAAAAACCTCAGATGGCTGAGATTAAATTTAATTCTATCAAAAATTAATTACTTAAGGTAACCTGAGATTAATACTTTAAAGCATCTATGTTTACCTGTAATAATACAAGGTGCTTCAAGAAAAAAACCCCCACAAATTGTTCTGCTAGCACAAGAAAACTAAAGTTTTACAAGAAATCTGCAAAAGTAAATGTAACAATAGAAATGACAGGTATGACATATTTATTAAAAGATCATGTGCAAACCAGAAAACTCTTAAATCTTACTGGAAGCTGAAGTGTTACCAAAGCTGGTCTGTAAAATTTGAAAGCAACTGAGTGAAAATATTCTTACCACAATCATTTCAGATGGCTCTAAAACAATGCATTCACATCCACGTCTGAAGCTGCCGGCAGAACGCTTGCCAAAACTGAAAAACAAAATTATTTAATTTATAAAAGAAATCAGAGCTATAACACAATTCACATGCATATTTGTATCTTATCCAGATACTGTAAAGCAGAGAAAATCATACATATGTGTGCACAATGTAAGTTTCATGAATATGTCCTTTGACAATTAACTGATACCCAAGGACACTAAGAGTTGTCTATTTTGTATTTACATAGTTCCTTAAGAGTATTTGCTAAATAAGTCTGTTAACACCAAAACAAGTGTCAATCAAGAGCTGTCTACTGAAGAGGCACAGTTGATTCTGAACTGCATTTCAGAGTTTGATCTAGGATCTTCTGGCATTACAGTATTAAGTTTCCTAAGCTATCTGCATTTCTATAACGAAAGCTAACTGGCATACCAAGGAAAGCATTAAAAGGCTGATCAACTTCAATTACCTCTTTTCTACTTAGAAGAAATTAATAAAATAACAAACATGAGTGTATTCCCAAATTGAACAGATGAGGACAAAAGGTTGTTCTGCCCTTTCATGACACATTCCCATCATAGTGCAATAATTAAACATGATACTATTTTGTTTCCTGTAGGAAAAAGCTGAAAGGTTTTTTATTTTGATTTCTGGAGTGCTCTACCTCCATTAAATGAATGTGTGCACCTGCAGGGTTCACTGCAAAGAATCCTCAACGTGCAGATGTAAAGGTGGAGAGCAGAGAACCAGTACATGATTCAGTGAAATCCAGGATCTTTAGATCCTTAATCACACACCATAGAATTAGAAGAAAGGCAGCCAGTCAAAGTTTGTTTCGGGCGTGTGTGATTCCTCCTCTGGGTAAGAATGCCAAGTCAATGTCAAACCTTTTGCATCACAGACTGGAGGGCAGGACAGACACCAAAATGACTGAAACTTCAGAACTCCTCTTTGCTTGCTGTAACCAATCCACCCTAAAATAGCTGAGGGCCAATACAACTATTTGGCTTCAGTCTTTTTTCCACTTGGCACCGTGTAACAGATTCAGGAAACCTTCCTGTCTGAAGCCCTGAGGGCAACAGCTTGAAAAACAAACCAAACTCAATAAAATTGTAACATCTGAATTTTAACCAATCCTGGCATGTGGTAACACACTGTAGCTAGAGTGTTTGTGAAAGACAACTGTTTTAAGCTTTATTTCCTAACTCACAAACTGCAGTTCACCATTCGGAACAGTCTATCTAGTCAGTTCATATCTATGGTCCTGTCCCGCCTGGCGATTAGTAGAAATGAACAATTTAACTTGCTACCCCAAAGGCTAATCTCTTGACAACAGCACATTTATAGGCTCAAAAAGAAGGCAGTCAGATATTGAAAAGAAATGCCAGCTGTGCTTATTCATCAAAATAATAATCGCATTTAATGGTACATGGGACTTCTACAATAGAAAAAATTTTCCAGAATACTAAGCCTCTTGAAAAGAAATATTCAATAAAGTCGTCTCTGGACAAAATGCTTATTTTCCTAGAGGCAAACACATGCTTCATCCTACAGTCCGGCAACAAAACACAGGGTTCTTTGCTCTACAATACCATCTTGAATTGTATGAAATTTCAACTACTCTTAAAGACACCAGAAAATGAAGCCATTATACTGATTCAGTAAACTGCTGCAGAAGTGTCAAACTTATTTTCTCGGCCAATAGCCTGATTCATAGCACAATTTTTCCTTAACAACAGAAAGGAGGAGTAAAGAAAGGAGAAAGTAAATCAACTCATTGAATGAAAAACAAAAATGCAAAAAATGGTGCTTAGGAAGCCAATTTATTTGATATTCTAGTTGGAAGCAAACAGAAATATTCTCTTTCCACTTAGAATACACATACTGCTGTATTTTTTGCAAATCCATTTTTGTAGCCTCAAAGTAAGCACTCATTTCAACAGAAAATACATATACACTTTTCCACTCCACCCTATCTTCTTCCTCTATTGCTGTCAGTAAGTATCAACTTTTAATTTCTGTCTGTTGTTAATCACTGCTGACATGCAAAAGTTTCAACGTTTAGCAAACAGTAAAAACAAAAAGCTGTGTTTTGGATGTGCTTTTCTATTCTTATAAGTTGTTTAGATTTCACATTTTAGCACCAGAGAACAGGCAGTCAACATATTAATATAGAAGGCATGAATTCAGTTACCATAAAGAAAATTCTCGACTTCTGCCCCCAGTAACACACTGATTCTCACAGCAAATAACTATGCCATTCCTGGACTATTCAGACTCCTATGACAGCATGAAATTTATCAGAGCAGACAGTGCATCACATGTATTATTATCTTTGACCAAAGATCACAAGGCACTTCAGGCTGCAAACAAACTCTCTAAATTTTGTGAAGTGCTATAAGAAAGACAACAAGTAAATAAAGGCTTAAGAAAGTTAAATGACCTTTCAAGTGTTGCAGTTCTCAGATTGCCACACCAGTGAAACCTCCTGACTTCCAATCTGTTGAAAATTCACCCCCGGTGAGGAATTCCCATAACTAGTGAAAATTAGGGAACTCTCTTGTTACTGTCCACTACATCTGGGCCCTTCAGAATTGTCCATCTCTGACTGTAGTAGAACATCCATCACAGTATTGCATACCGTCTCTTGCAGAACCACTCTTGAACACAGGTTTTTGCTTGACATGCAACTTTGAGAAACAACTGGCATCTTAGGGCATTGCTAATCCTGCTATTTCAATTCATAAGACTGATATCAAAGTCAGCAAGTTGTATCTGAGTTAATTTATCAGAGTTTACCACAAGAGCAAAAATAAAAGACTAACAAAAAAGTACTTCAGTGACACTCTTCTCTACCCGAAATCCCTAGCTGCAGAAACTAGCCACTCAGTAGGAGAAGCCACCAAACAACTCAATTTCATTGGAAACAAGTTATTTGAAACATTAACAGGCAATAAGAAGCAGCAAATACCCAACATGTGATACTCTCCGCTTACTGAGCTGATAAAAAAGCCCAAACTGTAACGCCTTTTATAAAATTCTTCATTATGAGAATATGAGGCACTGGAACAGGTTGTGGATGCCCCATCCCTGGAATTGCTCAAGACCAGGTTGGATGGGGCTCTTGAGCGATCTGGGCCAGTGAAATGTGTCCTTGCCCATGGCAGGGGGTTTAGAATTCTCTGATCTTTCAGGTCTCTTCCAATGCAAACCATTCTGTGATTCTCTGAAACACCAGCAAAAGAACTTCATACAAGGGACCACAAGAAGGCATGTAAACTGGCTTGAGGGATGTTAGGTATCACACAGAAGTAGTACCAAGCAAATAGTTTCAGTGGAAGGGCTGATAGAGTATCTTCTTAATATCAGCTCTATTTCAGTAACTTTGACTAAACAATATTCTTTACAAAATTTTGATGCCAGACTTTCCACAGCAAGTGAGTTTGACTACCCAGAATTTCACAAAGTAGTTTACATCAGTACTGTCTAGCTAAAGTACAATGTAGAGAGTACAATGTTACAATGTAACACCAAAACCAACTGCCCCCCCCCCAAAAAAACCATAAAAAACCCCACCAAAAAACACCTCTCCCAAACACAAACAGCTACTTAAAGATACATAAAACAATATTATTTACAGGAATCCACTTTACAGTACACAGCTGGGTTTTCCCCAAGCAACTTCTCCCTAACTATACTATTCCTTTAAACACTTGAGAAAAGTCTAATTTCCCACTTGACTATTCAAAAGCATTATTTCCAAATAAAGTCATTAAGTATTAAAAAAACTTTTTTCTCACTATGCATTAAAAGCAGATATTTCAACCCATGTAAGTAATTTACAATTTCATTTGCATTTTAATGGGTTCTTAAATTGAATTTACACTGATCAGAGATGACAGTTCCCTTATCCATAAGTGTATCTTACTACATACATATCTCAGCTTACAACTCGTTATACTGAAAACATACACAGCTGGCTAAAGAACAGAGGTTATCAGTTTTCAGGTTTCATGCCTGTTAACAGAAGACAAGTATTAAATGAAAGTTAAGGGTTTCCACGTTTCCGAAGTTTATATTCTCAGTTTTCATTAAAAAAACCCTTTACTATTATACAACTACAGTAGTACAAATATGTCAGTGGCTAACAAACAACAAGAGAATAATTTAAGTCCACTGTCTGCATCTATTCCCCTTCAAATTTAATAGATTTACTAATAAACCAAAACAACAAAGTACTTCAATTAAATGAAACATCTAAAGCCACAAGCAATACATGAATTTTTATAAGCACTTACACACAGAGACAGCCAAAAACTTGCAGGTACTGAAGTTACTTGTCCTACTTTTTCTCTGATCATCATGACATTGGAGGACAAGGCAGTTTTCTCCAGACACAACCCATCCATTTCCCCAGGTCCCCAGACATCCTCATACACGCACACACAGATGCTCTTTTCAAAGCTCACAGGAGAGGCAGCAGCTACTGAAGAGGGAATGTTTCTCTATCAGCATTCAGCCCTGTCCCCTCACCCTGGGCCTCCACATTCCTGTTTTCACGTCAACCCAGCTCCCAAATGGAAAGTTATTTCTCAGCACTGGAATGTAAATGCATTCATCAAAAGTGATGCAGAATCTGAAGAAATCTTCACAATACCAAGAAAAGGGGTTTCAGTGTGAAGCCCTGTTCTTTTTTCCTCTTAAAGATCAAAGATCACTCACATAGAAAACTCAATTTCACTAGTGACAATTATTTTGCAAAAATGACACAAAAAAATTTAGGGTTTCCTCTACAATGTAATCTTAAAATTTATTTCTTTTGATATTCCCTACATTACATTAGCTTAAAATTTTAGTAAAACTATTTCTAAATCTCACAAAGAAAGCTCCACAAAGTATGGTCATCTCTATCATGCAAATTCTTCAGCACATAATACTGCTGTAGTTTTACATATATGTAAATGCAATATTTTGAACAAAGGTGCTAGTTGAGAATAAAATCTACTTAATTGGCATTTCCTCTGAATCAAAAAGCATATTCTATTTAGACGTGGTCTAATGAAAGGAAAAACACAAGTAGTATATTTTTTTGTTTCTCAATTTTTTAGAATCTTCTACGGTATATGTATGCAAGGAAATAAGTTCCATACAGATTTTTCTTTTTTTATAACAAAATTTACAATATAATTAAAGTAGAAATATAATGCATGAATATTGCAATGATTTATGCCAAAACTCTAGAAATCAGATATTGAAAAACTTTGTTCTGAAGTTTTCAAATGGGATGTACAATGGGTTTAAAATCACTGCTGTGCAATATTTGCCAATGCAGAACATCTAAATATACATAGAGATTAAAGTAAACATTATCCCTCTCCCACCTTCACTGCAACCAATCCTTATCTGTTCAAGACTGTACATTAATAAATCTGTAATCACAAGGCTATGCACAGTTCAGTTTAGATTCTCAAGCTTTTAACATATTCATGATAAAAATGGATCTTAAGTTACATAAACCCAATACTTCAAAGTTCTTTTTGTGAAAATTACATTGCTTCATTTGACATCTACATTTAGGAGAATCAAAGAAAACTACCAAAATGAAATACAGAGGTATTGCACGAAGCATATTTAGAATTTCAAGTTATGTAAGCCAAAGTGCCTTCATTTGCTCTTAGGTAGCCCTCACCCTGAAAATGCTTTTACCGTCACCATTTACATTCAAGTGCTCTCTACGGCATTTCCAATCTTCCCTCCAGTTGTCAATATCAGAGCAGAGAGGAGTCCCCATTCCATTAGACGGATCATGTGCTGCATGTCCCACCTGCACACGCCACTTCCTCACAGCAGTGCCATGACCTCAGTCATGGCAGGCACCTGCTTTCAATCACTGCATCGATTATTATTTGATGATACAGAAGCAAACATGAGCACAACGTCTGGTCTCCAAAAAATCCCAAATTCAAACCTTGATGTAGTAATCAACATTCAGCTTGCAACAACATCAAAATCTTAGTTAGATTTAGTTCTAAAGCAAACCAGTCACTGAATTCCTTGATGAAATATAGAGCAGTATTAAGTAGATGTCTAGACGGGAAACAAAATGGGGACTATTTTCTATTTACCATTTAGAGATAATAAGGGATTCAGTCAAGTTTCTCCTCATGCACCTTTTTCATTAAAACCCACCGTATTTCATTTTGGTATGGTCAGATTAGAATGAATAGCATCAGTCCCTCTATATGGTTTATTCTAGCCAAGCTAGGTTTAGCTGGGTTTCACATCAATGTGCTCTGAAACCCAGACCTCTACCCATCCTTGCCAGGGATGAAAAAGAAGAAAGTTAACAATTAAGAAGCTCATGTACATGCACAAGCCATTCCCAGGGGAATGCTTAAGTGCTCTGATGAAAACTAAATTTGGCGTGGCCATTTTCTGACCCCTCGGAAAAAAAGACAGAGTCCTTCATGCATGTAGAGCCGCTCTAACGTGAACAGCGCTCCGCTGGGGATGATGCAAGCAAGGAAGGCAGCAGCGGGCTTCCCCATGCTTAGAGCTGCATACTGGAAACTATGAAAGCATGAGTTTGGCAATTAAAAGACAGGGCATCATTATACAGAACATCTGATAATACAGGCTGACTTCTCTGATTCTCATTTGAATTAGTGCCTGTCTTTTAGGAAAAGCAAGTAAAGATGCAAGGGAAGCCCAAGCTACTTTTGACATGCAGTAATTATTTTTTTTAAATTAAAATGCAGTGGTCGTCTGCATATCAAAATAATAACTAGATTAGCTTTTTGTTTCTTTTAACTTATTTAATTCCTACAATGTTATTCCATTTATAGCATTTATTTTTTTTTCAGCAAGAGCAAGTAGCTGCTTTAGAGAAATGCTTTTCAGTTGAAAGGAAAATTGAGATGCTGGCAAGTGGAATACAAGTTGAAGAGGCATTTGCAGACCTGTCACTACTTGCAAATCCTGGAGACATGAGCTCACTGCATACCATGGATAAGGATGATTAGGCTTATCCAATGTCATATGATAGCTTAGATGTTTACAGTCTCAGATACAACAGCTCATGTGTCAGGGAAGGGACTCACTTGCGATATCACAGCTAAGTACAAGCCCCTTAATAATACCTGGGAGGAGTGTTTCAGAAGAAAAAAAAAGCCTCAGACATCACTGCAGTTCCTTGCTTGACTTGGGAGCCAAACCACCCACTGCCTGTGGGGGAAGAGGAGTCATGGTGCCAAGGATAACCCTGGTGCTGCAGCAGGAGGGTGTAAAGAACCCAGCCAAGCCAGGCAGAGAGAATGCCTGATGACTAACCAGACCATAATAAAATTATAGAATAAGCACATTTATAGTAAATTAATGCTTTAAATAATTCCTGCTAAAAATGTGTAGAAGTTCATTTAAACTCCAGCTGAAAACTTTAGTAAACCTCTTCAGTATTTTGAAAACTTTTAGTTAGCATCCTTAAAGATGACAGACTATAGTGCTTTATCTACGTAATACTCATAGGGATTTAATTCTTATGCAAATACAACCCAGATCAGAGGTTGCATTAATCTGCTAATTTATAGCTGACTACTGAAAGCACTTCAAAAGAGGTTCCTGAAAACCTACAGTGATTAATTTGAAATTAGCTAGGTTCTGGAGGTTTGCTTCCATAGAGAGTCCTCTCAGTCAACCCTGAAATATCTGCTTTATGATCTGCACACAGTTTTTCTTTTAGAACAGACTACTGTTTTGAAAAGTGAGGTTAATTTTAAGATTTTACCTGGTTACAAGAGTGAGTATGGTAGCAAGTTTGACTAGTTTAGGTAACAAAATTAAATAATTGTGTAAGTTGTCACATTTGTTGTTTTTCACTTTATCTTTTCATAATGTTACATTAAAGTTAAAACATTAAGCTGGAAAATGGTTAAAAGCCCAATCTGAAAAAGTGCTCTTAAGAACAACAAATTGTTTCGCAAATGTACTCTAAAAAAGGGCAGATGCTCGGGGTCTTTATAGCAGCAGGCGATCCTGAAGACCTTTCAGACTAGGATATCACTTAGCATTATTTTACAACCCTTTTTTACATACTAAACAAAAGAAATGTGTTGATGGCATTTTCCTGTTGAATTCAAGGTCTATGTTGATAGACTATACACACAATTATATAAACAAACAAAACTAGAACCTACTAGTAGAGGCAACAACACATTTAGCTTGTTGCAGCAGTTCAGCATTGCAACATCTCTAGTACCGAAAGCTAGGAGGTCAGTACCTCATCAGAACTCCTGGGAATAGATCCTTCTTTGGGAAAAATTATTCTTATTTTATTTTTCAATTAGAAGTTCTCTTACTATTTTATCTTAGAAAACATTCAAAGATGAAAGGTTTTTTCCTAACCTACTTTTTTTCTTATTCTTTCAAATAAATAAATAAATGGTTTGAATAAAGACAGCTTTGCTTATGCTTCATGTTAATGACGTCTGTGTTGCCATGGGGATTACTGTGACATCACAAGGTCTACATAATGGTCTCAAAGAATGAGAAGTTGTTGGAAAACATTACTTAAGAGGCAAGACCTTGTCTAAACACAGCTTGGCTTATTAACATTCATGAAATTCATTAAAACAGAGGAGTATTTTTCCAATGTCATACAAAGGCTTTGGATGTTAGTTTCTAAATGAAGACTTTTATATTGAAAAATACATAATAAGCATTTTTAAGTCCCTCTAGAGACTTTCATAATCAAGGTATTACAAATTGTCAGCTTTTTTAAATTACTAAAATAACTTGCATTTGTGAGAGCTACTGAAGTTTGCTTTTCTCCTACCATAAGCATTTCCATCCCTGAAAGTCTCCCTCTCCTTAAGAGGAATCAAAACAACTCCTGCTCATTCAGAACATATTCAGGTCATTTGACACTTTCAGCTTCGTTATCTTGTCATTACAAACTTGGAAGAATGCCTGGTAGCACCAGACACACAATGCTAAATTTCTATTTCTGTTTTCAAAAGATGCCAGTGTAATAGATTAAGTCCCTTAATATTTTATCAGCTCCACAAAAACAAAATACCAGTAGCACTGAAATATGACAGGAACAACACCAGACACCAGCCAATCTCATCATTTAGGAACTGTCTCCTCTTCTATTTCCCAACACCTCAGATACTGCCATGATCAGTTTTGGACCTCAATGAACTCTTCAATTACTCAGCAGAACAGAAGCTGGATGGGATAAAGGATAAATTAGCTGTAAAAATAATTTTAAGTACCCATATTAAAAAAAAACTGTACACCATGCTTTTCAAACTCTAAGGATAGTTTCAGATTGCACGTAGTCTGTGTTCTGCACCACAAACTTTGCTGAAATGGCAGGCAACATCACAAGGCCCATCAATTTATGGCTCAGCTAATTCAGCCACAGCCAGCGCTGACTGTGTCTGAAGTGATGAAGTCAGACTCACTTGAAACCCTCCCTGCATGCCTTCCCTGCCAGCCAGCCCTCAGGGAGCTGGGTTCAGGCACAGCCCCATGGCAGCTCCAGCTCCTCCAGCACCTCATAAGGAAGGCTGCAATGACACACATGAGTGAGTGCTGGATTTCACTGCTTAACACTGACCATGAAACCAAGAGGAGATTAACAAATTCAAGGCAGACGGCCCATTCAGGCACTCTCAGTAAAACGCTACCTCTTGTAAGCAAGCTTTTATTTTCTCTAGGGGTTTGAGTCTCAATAAGTAATCATGGTCACACACATTGTGATAAGTCTAATTTTCTGCTTGCAGGTAACAGTAAACATTTCCATCCAAAAGGACAAATGCAGTCTTTTGGGTAGATGCAGACAGTACAAAGCAATTAGTGTTTATTTCTCAATGTCTATTTAACATTCATTGTGAGTAATTCATGATAGCCACACAATCATAAATGGACTGACATCACTACTACTTCCAACTTCCTCCTTCAGCTTATGATCTCAGCCTTTCCCAGATTAAACCCTAAGATCACACTCCTTCATACTTCAGTTTCAATTGATGGGACTGAAGTGCTGAACTAAGGCATTCAAAGCAGACAGAGGACAAGGCAGCAGGGGGGTCAGCCCACAGTAATACCACACTCCATGCCTTCCCACCAGCCCTTAGAGATAGTCAGAATGGTTTCAGAACACCACCAGCTTGATCCAGACACACCAAAACAACAAACAGGTCAAAGGAAAATCCAGTAACAGCAAAAATTGTGAAGTTTTCTATTCAAGACAAAGAGTTCCAAGGGCAAACTAAAGCCAAAGCATACACTTCCAAGTAACTTCTTAAACAGACTTGAAACTATAACCTGGAGAGTTATTTTTCTCTACAAAGATCCAATGTATGGTCTTCATGTTTCCTTCACAATGCTGCAAATCCTTAGCCATGAGCAATTTGGAACCTGGAAAAAGCTAAATAAGCTCCACACAGCCCTTGATCAACTCCCTCTGCAGCTTAAACAACTAAACTAGCAGTTCCCAAAAGTACAACTCTGAGCCTCCCACAAGCCCATTGTTCTAAAACTCTGTTTCCTGCTCAGGGGGAAAAAAAAAAAATCCCTTTTTAGGGGATTTTATCATGGTTTAAATATTTGTGTATACTGATCACTCTCTTTCAGTTAAAATCCCAGTTTCACTCTGTTATCTCATAGGTTTGACCCATTAATAGCCATTATTAATAAACGCTAAGTTGCAAATATATGAGTAATGTACAGAAAGAAGGATTTTATCATGATTAAAGCTACAAGCATAATTTTACTGACTCAAGAGATCGATCAAAGGTAATTCTGTCTTCAAAATATAAACACACCATCAGTTAGATATATGTAAACCACAAAAAAACAGCATGATCCAGACATCACAAAAATTAGGAAGTATGTTTCAGATACATAAAGCTGTATAAATACATGTAGATAGCCAAGGGCTCTGCTCCAGCACCATTACACTCACATTCATTACCTGTCAAAATAAAAAAGTCTGCCAAAATCCCTAACAAATTTTATCCTGACAGATTACTTGCAAAAGTTAATGAGGATACAGTTGGATGCGGACAAAACATTTCTGCACAAACTGAGCTTTGCTATTGCTTTATACACATTCAAAAGACGTCCATAATCTGTTCAATGACTCTTTAGTATGATTAGATATTCCATTCCAATTTTAAGTTGTTTTAGTATGGGAAAGACCAGAGGGCTAAATCATCAATATTTAAACAGATACATCCCTTTTAATTTTGGAAATAGTAAAAAACGGATGTTCTCTCACCTTCAAAACTTAAATCTTTTAATTAGAGGAAAAAGCTTAAATAATTGCTCTTGTATGTAAAATTTGTGAACTTGCCAAAGGGAAAGCAGCTCTCCATTGCCGTATGATGCTGCGAGGGGAGAACCAGTTGGCTGTGGCAGCAGTGAAGGAAAAGAGGCTACAGCAAGAAGACAGTAGATGAGTGAGCAGTGAAAGCCAAGCGTAAAGCCAGGTTTGCAGGTGACAAGTTTGCATTACAGGATGCCAGAGCAGCACAGCACATACTACCCAAACGGGCTCAGAAGCAGTCTAGGAGAAAAGCAGAAAAACCCAAGTACCAGAGCCTACCCGTCTGAGAAAAATTGCCCAGCAATTCTGTATTTTATTGCTGCTAAGAGATAGTTGCATCCTCTGGACGGGGAGGCCAAGAGCAAGCACAAGGTGAGCTGTGGGAGATGTAGGAGACCTTTTGGTACTGCAGCCCCCATTCAAGTAATATGAAAGAACCTAGTGGCATCTACACTAGAAGCAAAGTTCTGGTACAAAAACCACACAGGAAGTCCAAGCAAATGATCAAACCTGGTGAGAGCATGGAGCAGGGCATGGGAAGCTGGAGGCCATTCCAGAAGATATTTTGAGGGACTGTCACATTGCTGCTGTCAGTGGCAATGTGAATACACAGGAGAGCCAGGACAGCCCTCAGGGAATTGTGTTTTCTGCTCATTTATTTTCTGGAGTTAAACCAGAGACATAAACCTCATTCTACCATGTGAACTGCTTCAGGGTACAGATGCTCAGGGGAAATGATGAGGGGACTGACTGTTAATTTGTGCTAGCTTGATGGTCATGGTGGGAGGAAAGAATTAAGGAATGTTTACTTTAACTATAATATCTGCCTGATACGTTAAAGCAAAGGAAGAAGTTTGTAAATATTAATAGTAAAACTGGGAGGAGAGGGGTAGGAGGGAAGAGGGATGATCTTCCTCACATTAAACTGTCAAAATAAATTTCACTGTTGTAATTTACAGAAATTAAATAGGAGAACAAGATTAAGCTTTAGCTTATGTCACCAAATAAATGGCAGCTTTAATTGTTCAGAGCACAATTCTTCAAAACCACAGTTTTAAAGTATAATTATAATTTATTGTGTATTTTCCAAAAATAATAAATTAAAGACAATAAAATCCAGTCTAATCTTATGAACACTACTTGCTAGCTGATGGTTGGCATTTGAACAATCTAAACTATATTACAACAGGGAAATAAAATTAAACTCATGCCATTTTCAAAAAACAGACATGGTTTAGATGTTAAAGTTTCCAAAGCAAAATACTCAATTTAGGACTTCATGTATTCCAATATTCCATCCTGAACAACTTATTTTTTTAAATTTGGAATTAAAGACTTGCCCAACAGCTAGTTACAAGTAATTTTACAAGTCACCCAGCACACTATAAAACTTTGTCAAAAACTGGCAGCTTTGACACTCATTTCAAACTATTTCAACTAGTAGCTATTTACCATATCTCACACACTACAAAGCTGGTTAATTTTGGACTGCTATACTATTTTTTATTTACATGGTTTTCAGTAGTATTGCTGCTCTTAATTTTTTTCTCTCATTGCTGCTTGCAGTAAATTGTTCTTATCCCAGCTCGTGATCTCTACCTCTGTGTCTCCCACCAGAGAAGGGAGGGGAGTGAGAGGTATCTGGTATGGGAGAGCCTCACTGAGGGGGGGCAGTAAATGAGGGTTCCTAATTTGTGCTGTTCCTAAACCACAGCAGTGCAAAAGCAGGGGGGTGGTCATTTCTTATGCTTTTAGACAGCTTTATGGTGGTGGAAGGGGGTATTTTTTAAAACATTCTTCTTCCCCAACTAGTTATTATCTAACTGCCAAACCTAGTCTGTCTACTGAAAGAATTTTAAATAGTATCTAACACTAGACATGAAATCCATGAACACAATTATTTGGAAGAAAGAAATAAAATCAGTTTACCTGATATAAAATATACAACAAAAGAGCATTTCCAGTGTTATTCACCAACCAGTCTGAGGATGCTATATCTAAAACTAATGCAAGCAAAGTAGCTAAAAGAGGACCCAAATGCAAATAATAATATGCTGAGCATATGCAGTCAAGTGCACTAAGGTACTTGCAAGTGTCAGCTCAAATCTAGTGATAGCCCTCCATCCTGTTCTTTACAGACTCACATGCCAACTGCTACAAAGTTAAGATCAAATTCTGCACAGGACTGAGAACACATCTGCAAGGTTGTAGGCAGATTTATCCGCAGTGTCTGTCTAAATTACCCTGAGATACTACTTTTGCTGTGGCATGTAAAGACATTCATTTTAAAAGAGAGAAATCCAAGAAAAAGCAAATGCTGTTGAAATTTGGTGCGATGACAACATGTGTCGTATTTTAAGTGTGGTCAGCTACTGCCCAGCCATCATTCAATGAAGGTGATCTTGAGAAGGTCAGGAGGACAGGCAAGGGGAAGCACGCAGTCTGAGCGGGATCAGCAGCCCAGAGAACCTGTCCAAAGGGATTTACTACAGGTGCATGTGTCTGGCTGACAAAAAGTTTTAACGTGGAGAAAAGAAATGAAGAGTTTTGGATGGTGAGATGCTTAGGGATGAATTATATTTGGCTGTGGGAAAAAGAAGTTAGGGAAATGAGAATTTTGTGAGTCAATTGGATTTGGAGAAAGGAACATACTTCTTGCTTCCTACATATTTGATTGCTCCTACACAGACTTCTTGGCTCCATCCTACTCTGTTAATCACAAGCTTCACGTGTTGCAAAATAATATCCTAGTGGCTTTTTAGATGGGCAAAGATAAAATGGATTAAACTGAAAAAACCCCACACTAAAATAGTGTAAATATTAATTTACTATTGCAAATTTAGTTTATTCAAATGACAAACAAAATCAAAATTGGATGATCTCTACTTTGCAATGTTTAGGTCTCTTCCTATCACTTGATGTCAATGATGCATGAGGATGTGCTCCATTCGCTAAACCACAGTAATAGGACAAGACTCACAAATTATGCAATGCTCAAAAAGGTTCTTGAAATTGTTACTCCCTGAATATGTAAACAGTCTGTTTCAGCAAACACTTATCCAGTAACCATCTTTCGTCCACTTTTGACACTACTGTTTAGATTCTAAAATACCACTATATCAGTTCTTTCTGAACAGCAGCCTTTTCAGTAGGCCTCACTCCCTTTCTTTCTAGAGCACTGCAAAATTCTACTTTAGCATTTCTGTTAATCAATCTCTTCTGCCCAGTATGTATATCTTAACAGTTTGCTACTTCTCTCCCAGCAGTTCCCTGGCAGCATAAGTAATGCTGCAAAACTTAGTTTTCTTCTCAGACCATTTCTTTACTAAATGAATAAATCAATAAATCATTTACTAGCCACCAGTATTCCAAACCAGAAATTTAACCTGGGTGCCCTCTCACTTTTGCCAAGATTCTTATTCACGGATGAGCCCAAAGTCCAACTGCAACTTATTAATTTACAAAGGAAAAATCCTGATTAACCTTGTCCTAAATTTTAATAAGGCCCTCACCTAACCTTCAATGACTACTGCTTCTAAGCACAAAGCCCCTCACTAGAATGACTCTGGTTTTACTCTCCCAAAATGCCTTCTATCTTATATAATTAAAGTTTCTTAATTTTGCTTTCATGAACTTATCTTTGTTAATTAACAAATTGTCTCTCTTGCATTTGCTTCCCAAGACACCAGCTTTGACATCTACTTGACTTCATGCACAACTATGAAACATTCTTATGCCAAATTCCATGCCTGTACTTCACCAAGGTATCAGACACTGTCCCAGATGTCATTTTACGCATTTCTCCATATTAACAGCCCTTGAATGCTCTGCTTTTTGTCACAGGATTTGTAATTTTCTGTTCATTCTACCAGGAAGAGTCTAAAGCTTATTGTTTGTCTTATTAAATCTCACCTCTCTTCAGGTGTTCAAGTGAGTGATGCACAAGCATTGCTGTATCTTAGAGGAACAGAAGATTCTTGCTATGGACTACACACAACCACCCTACATTAAATCAGATATTATATGTCTGTTCTGGTATCTCAAGGTAGCACTTTCTGCTAGTTTTTTTCCTGGCCCTGCCTGCTCATGAATGACATGGGACAATTTTCACTCTGCCAGAAGCAGGGGTGCTATAATCTGTTGTTGTGCTACTTTTTGGAATAATCAGTTTTGCACCTTTAGCATTAACTATTTCATGGGACATCTAATATACCTTTTAATCAGCAACGCCTGACAGACACAAGACACTTGATTGCACCAAGAACATGCCACCATCATCAAATGGATGTCCCAAGACTTGCACTGCTCTCCCACTGAAAGGCAGATTTGAAGATATAATGCTTCATACAGCAACCAACACTAGTAATAAAGTGGTTTCCCACCGTTTAAAACTGTAAAAAAATTTCCAGTGCTTTCATCATCATGATACTATACAGAGAGAGGTCACTCTTTCATTCTGCCTTTCACAAATTTTATTACATGCCATATACTTCAAAGGAGCCTTTTACAGTAGTCTGAATGAATATGCATATAACCAGCATTTAAAAATATTTCTGCTCTGCTTCCATTAAAATGATCAAGCTCAGTCACTTTAGTCTAAAATCCTTGCATGAAGCACAACCTTATACAGAAGCAGCAAAACATGATCTAAGCATATGCTAAAACATGCACCAAAGACTTGTGAACAGTAAGTAAAGCCTCAGGAAAACACCCTAAGTTCTAGTGCATCCTATGATCTGAAGTTTGATTACTCACAGGAAGAGACTACTCAGTACTTCACTCCACTTATCAGGTTTTTGGTGGTTTTATTTTTCTAATCAACAGCATCTGTATGACACTTTGGACAGTTGTACACTGTCCACAATAATGAGCTTTCAATTCTAGCTATGGGCATGAAACACTTACCACAGCTAGTAAAAGGCAGCAGACGTGTGTTTATGCTTGTTTTTCTGTGTTTCATTAAATATAAGACACTATCTTTTAATTCTAAAAATTCTCTACATCTCATGATTTATGCTTAAAATATAGAATGCAGTACATTCATAGCTGACATACCTGCTCCTTGGAAGAAACATGGATTCTTTAATGAAGACTGAACCAGACAGCAGGATATACCAACAGGTACCAATATCATCAGGGCTGGAATAATAAAAAAAAAAAGATGACATAGTTTAAAACACTTGATTTAAATTACTCACAGCAGTACCAAATTTGCACTACAAAGAACATCAAAGAGGCAAAAATACTCCAAATTATGGAAGAAAGCCACAATTCAATCATTTACAAAATAATTCTATGAAACTATTCTGACTTCCATCTGCAAATACATACAGTATTAGAATGCTTAATTTCATTTATTTGACTTTATTAAAAGCATCTATCTATCAATCTGGTAACAGCCCAATTCAAATTAAATGTAACTGTAAGTGATTAAAATAAGGCCAAGCAACAGTAAATATACTGTATTGTATTCCATCTAACGCATTGAGGAAGAATGGCAGTTCTTCAGCTCTTGCTGAAGAGAGTTGTAGCATCTTTCCTTCTATAAATAAGGCATCCTTTCCCAAAACTAGTCATGTTCTTCTCAACCCTTTCCTCAAGACAGAAATCTTCCTTTCTGCATCAGCGTGCCTTTCTATAAGGTAAGAGACCATTGGAAACCCTTGCGGATGGTACACCTACATCAGACTTGTCAGTCATCCTTATCTGCTGCTACTAAGCACTGCCCCTTTCATATATCTTCCTGGCACAAGAATAAATTCCCAACAAAGGGGGCAAAAAGTTTCTTTTCCCCTCTCTTCAACCTGTTGAGGAACTGGATGAGGAAGACTTAGTCATCCAGGCACAGTTCATTCTACCGTAGATTCAGATGTTGCTCCTTGAGTAATACAAAATCCTTTTCATATGCCTAGACTCTTCTTGGATAAGTAAGTTCAAATAATGTTTGGACAGGACCATAAAATAGATTAAGGTTACTAGAAATAGCTGCAGTAGAAGTCTCATTCCATGTTGACAGTCAGCGCTGAGAATCTCTCTGCTGTACTTCAGCTTTTACCACTCCTGCTTCTTCCAGAGAAACTGACTAATTGAATTCAAATGTGTCACGATGAACTGCATGAGCATTCCTACCGAAAACCACATCCCTAGTGACACTAAGATGCAGATTACTTAATTCATTTGTAGCACCTTCATTTTTTAAAATTACATGTCTCAAGTCTTTAGCAGCAAGTAGGTCTAACTTCAAGCAAGAACAGCCCACATCTTTTAACAAGGATGACAGCATAGTATTAAAACCTAATCTTAAATCTTAGTAGGCAATGTACGTGTTAGCAGCATATTTTTCATCTGAAGAACTTCAATTTAAGAAGTACATACACAGTGGTCCTCAAAACAAAAGATCTAGCCTAAAAGAGCAGAGAGCAAATCATCCAATCTAAAAACATGCTCCATTTTCATTTTTGTATAATATAAGCATGATAAAAGGACAGAAATACAGAGAATTAACAGAGGAAATTGTGGCAACACAATCTACGGCCAAGAACAGAGGAGCTGAATAAGAAGATGGAGCTTGTATTTCTTTTCTAACAGCCCATGACCTGACCAGTGAAGCGACACTGGTCAGCCACACACACCAGACAAGTGACAACATCTTCAAAATGAAGACTTCAGGAATATTCTTTATACTGACAGACAACAGAAAATGAAGCAATAGCACAGTCCCACAGCTAAAACAACAGCATTTGGATTCACATAGCTAAAGTGTTCTAAGCTGCCTATTCTGAATTGTGCCTCATGTGCTTGCTTCTCACATGAGCCTGTACCACCCTCACACTTGTTGGCCTAGAAAATTCAATGCTGTGCATAAGTGCAGAAAACCAGGTTAAAGCAGATAAACTCAAGAAAACCAGCACTTCAATGAAAATATTGTTCATAAAACATAAAGATGCACCTGAGTTAAGTTACACATCTTTAAACATTCTTTCCCCCACGAGTCCTGTGCTGATAGGCATAGGACAGCATTGCTGCTGAACTGCAAGTCTGTTACGTTTTTTATTATGTTCTTTAATAGATGTCTTTCTAAATACAAATAATCTGGAGTAAACAGCACAACTAAAGGTTTTTGAGATAGCAATTTTCAGCAATGTCTATAGACGGAGTAATTTCCCAAATACCTGGGAAGTAACTGAACTAGGATGTGAATAATAATTTTTCCAAGTGGATTACAGTACATTATATTATAACATAATAAATTTTGTGATCTTGGAGGTGGGGGTTTTTTCCCTTTTCCTAAAAGCTGTCAGTTTGATCAAGTATTAAATTGTAGTCTTATAGAAAAGAACCTGGGGTCACAGATTTTATAACTCCAAAGCAAAAGTAATCTAGAAGATTTTTTCATGCTTCCCAAAAGCCATTTCCAATGAGAAAATAATTGAAGCAGAAAAAAATTAAGTCAAAAGAAAGTATTTTAACTTTTACAAATCTACTAATATGCAAGCTTTTATTTTCCTCCCTTTAAGAGTTAATTTTTTTAAATCCCCTGTCAAACTACCTATTGGTAAGGGACTTTAGTTATCTTTTCTCATTGAAGATCTTTTAACTTCAAAGAGAAAGGCAGCTACTGACTTTCACAAGCACCAGTCAATATATGCAATATTCAAACTCTTAAGGCTACTTTTGAACCTATCTTTGAATCATTTAATGAATACCTAGAATGATTATGCATTCAACTGCAGTGGTTTGATTTTTTCTTATTTGATCACACACATCTTGACTTTTCACTCAGTTAATCACACAACTCAGGTTTTGGTTGGGATTTTTTTTTTGCCAATTCACAGGTTTATTCTCTTTCTCAGCAAGTTGACTCTTCAAAAGTTGTTGCTCCTTCTCACTTATCTGTCATGAACATCATAGGTTGTCCACTTTATATACAATCAAAAGAAGCATCTGCTCATTTGACAGCTGAAAGCATTCATTAACAAAATAAATCAAACTTCAGAAATACCATTTGATTGGATTTGTTTTCCCTTTGCTTTATGTGTACTTAAAAACTGGTTTTATTTTTACAGTTACATTTGAGAATTTCTAAGCTCTAAGGTATGTGCATCATTGCATATCTACTGAACTCAACACTTTAATTATCTAAATAAAAAAAAATCTTCAATATTGCTGTGTTACAGTAGTGGAATATTACTACAGAACATGTCTGTATTCAAGGTATCTTCCCTGAAATACACTCTGTATTCTTCTAAAACTTTTGCTGCCAGCCAAAACTTCATAAATATTTCCAAGATAGTCTTCAAGAGCAAAGAACACAGATAGGGTATCAATTCTCTTCATTTTTACAACTAGCAGTGTCTTAATATAGTCTTGAGCAAAACATCTGAAAAAAGTCCCACATGTATAGCAAATACATTTCTTTCTCCAGAACCCACATGCTTCTCTCAGAAAAAAAAAAAATATGCAAATGAAACACTGATGTATTCCTTTCATACGAAAATATATTTAACTCCTGCACTTTCTACACTTGCTATACTCTCAGCTGATTAGAATTAAGCCTCAACAAAGCCATTTGGCAACCAGCTTTTGCTAGACAATACTGTCACAAGAAACACGTGCAATTCTTTCATTTTAAGGATTCTGGGCTTTCCACAATCCTATTCAAACATCATGTGGCTTTCAATCAAGCTTCCATGTTTTCTGTACTATGCTTGACATTTGTTCATCAACAATGCATTTGCATTCTTCAGGACTTTTGTGCCTGTAATGAAAGACAGAAGGAACTACAGAAGAAGCGGATGCTGAATTACAAAAGCACTTCTTCAAGCTACCTCAGGACTCACGCAAATGCCATTTTACCCAATACAGAACACTCACATTTGAAAGGTTTTCTTTGCAATCACATTTTACAGTTAATTTTAAACATTAAATTGAATTCTAGAGAATAAGCCTAATTATAAACTTTTCTTCCACTGCTAGAATGGTGCCTATCCCTGGCAGTCCACAGAAGAATCTAGAAACTTTATTTGTCCTAAAGATATATCTTCTGCCAAAGAGATGACAGCAAATTGTTCTTAAAAGGCTTTATTGTGGACAGGACACTTCCCTGACTGTGTTTGCAGGAGGGTATTAAGTCCACATAAGCACTTCATCAGGAATTAGCTGAAGCAGGATTGATGCTGATGACCTTTCCACAAAGGCAACCTTCAAGAGACACTGGGGTTTTTTCAGCCTAGGACAGTTAAGGGGAAGGTCCATAGCACCTGTCAGTCAAGCTGATGCAAAAAGGAAAGACATCTGCTGAGGTAAGATCTTTCCAATTACTAGTTCAGTAAGGATGCCACTGCTGTCCAGCATCACCGTAATCGCTGAAGCAGCAGCTGTCACACATGAGGAGACTGGAAGTGCAATGAAAGCTCCACAAAGCAACAAAATTGGTGAAGGGTCTGGATCACAAGTCCTATGAAGAGCAGCTGAGGGAGCTGGGGTTGCTTAGCGTGGGGAAAAGGAGGCTCAGGGGTGACCTTATCGCTCTCTACAACTGCCTGAAGCGAGGCTGTAGCCATGTGGGGTTTGGCCTCTTCTCCCAGAGGCCAAACAATAGGACAAGAGTCAGCCTCAAGTTGCCCTAGCAGAGGTTTAGACTGGATATTGAAAGGGCAGTCAAGTACTGGAACAGGTTGCCCAGGAAAACAGTTGAGTCACCATCCCTGGAAATATTAAAAAAATGTGTATATGTGGTGCTTGGGGAGAAGGTTTAATGGCAGATCTCACAGTGCTGGGTTAACAGTTGGACTCAACGATCTTAGAAGTCTTTTCCAACCTTAATGATTCCATGACCCATGCCAGGCTGAAAGCAAAGCTCACCTAACTCAGGAAAACAGCACTTCCTACCTAGCTTTGAATTCCTCTCTGCACCCTCCCCTCTACTCTTACAGGGCTACATGCACAGTGGGAGTGGAAATAACTGAAATCAGGAATTATTGACACAAGGACATTTCCAAGCAGGCATATATAGATCTTTGCAGACAAGGCTTTACATGTTGGTCTTAAGTGACAGAATGCATTGCTTCAAATACCTAACACTGAGGGAAAGCTGTTGTCTGTTTTGCGATCTTTCTTCAGCTCATCTACTGTTCTGGATAGTCATCTGGATGAAATGTAGAATTGTTAAAAGTTATATAGCCTACCAAATGCAGCAAAGCTATCCACTTCCCCTAGTTACAGAAAACAAGATTTATTACCAAGAAAGTTAGATGACACAAGCAATTTATCCTGCAAAGAATCAAAACAAAGTCAACCCCAAAGTCACTCATTAGGGGTAGTAAGAACAACAAAATCAATACACAGTCATTCTGTCCTGAAAATAAGATTTGTGTTCTGCAGAAACATCAACAAAAGGACTCCAGTACCGAGATTTAATGCTCTTCTCTTGTAACTACTATGATAGAGCTACCTACTGATAAAGTTTTCAGAATACTCAGGTTCTAGCAGCAACCTTAAAAGTTGTACAAAACTGAGAGCCAATACTAAAATAGCCACCCAATGTGCTATTTATTCATAACCTGAACTTGAACAAAATTTCAATAAATCTGCTTGAAATCTTTACTCTTGTATTATAGCACTTTGAAGAGCAGAGGATTTCCTGAGGAATCTATATATCATTTCCCAGAATGCCTGAGCACTTAATTTACGGGAATTCAGGAGCTAGAAACGGAAAGCCATGAATTGGATTGCAATGCCTTCCCGTTGTGTTTCCCTGCCCAGCTTCCTTGACATTGTCCTTTAACAAAATTACAATCTGCAGCCAGACAGAACACCTTTCTGCTTTGAAAATTACACAAAAAAATGAAGAAAGAACTGTGCAAAGCAACTTCATAGCTGTCACTAACTGTTCTTTCTGGAAACTTCAATTGTGTAATTATGCAATGGCCTATGACATCATTAGGTTGTCAGCATTGATGAGCTTAGACAGTATTTTCAGACTGAGGCTTTCACATCTTCTAGCACACAACTGTTTTCTGACACCTCAGAGGCACTCAAAGTTCAAAAACTAAGAACTGCTTATAAATTTCCGGACTGACAAGATCCAAGAAGTTTGCAGACTTTCTCACAGTCTCCAGTGCTTGCATCAAACTCTGCATGCTATGATCTATTTATGCCACAAGAAGGGGCAGCTTCTTATTCCCAGGTCACCAAGTAGCTACATATACACTACTTTAAACTAAAGCTTTATTTTCTAATTATTACTATTTTATTTCCATATAAAACAATCAGCAGCACTTGTATGTTTGCAACTATACAACACATTTTTAACAATATATCTGAATTATATATTAACAGCATATCAAAGAAATTATTCACAAGAAAACATGTTTCCCACACAATCGTGCAAGGCACCTGTCTACAGTAGAACAGGTGTTCCAATTTCAGCTTTCAGATTTCCTGATCACTTTAGGTGCTGAAAAACCCTCAAAAATATTCAGCTACAATAAAGATTTAAATCAACTTGTTGAAAGGCCAAATAAATCTCAAATATCTACACCATCTGTAGTGTCTTCCTCCATCCTAACAAGTCCTGATACATCACTTTTCTTTAAGATTTCTGTAGAAATACCTAGATTTTAACAAGAGCAATCTACTTAATTCTCATTCTCCACCAAAATGAGACACAGCACTACTAAAACCTCTGGAATAACGAATCATATTCAGCGTGCACTTAACTCAAGTTCAACTGAGATAGTGAACATCGTAAGTATCTACAGTGGCAAGAATTTGCAGGTCTTTGTGACGACTGCTGTCAAACATGCTTTAATTCTGTCAAATGAGACATCCCTTCAGTGCAAAATCCAGTACGTGGACTTGAAAGCAAAAAAAAAAAAAGTCTTTGCTGTTCTGCCCACCTTCTGGTCACCGGTTTCTCAGCCAACTCCTTCAAAACAGCACTTGAAAAAAGCTAAGCAGCATGCAGGGCTCAATGGAAACAAGCATGGAAATTACTTCCACATAATTACTGCTTAATATTCCTTTTACAGTTGTGTCTGTCCTGAGACCTAAGCAACAGAGGTGTCATTCTCCCTCCAACACTGGACTGAATATTCCAGCAACTCAAGTTAGGGATCCTTCCAGCATCTGAAGTCGAACATCAGCATCCAGAATTGCTTTCCATTCAGAGCTATTTTCAAGCAACTTCATAAAAAGGTCATGAATCTGACAAGAACAATTTCTTAGTTGTAAAAGAGTTAGTTTGATTTATTAAGACAATAATTCTTTAAAATTCCAACCACTAAAGGATTCACTCAAGACTTACGTTTAAACTGGACATAGTACCATCATCCTACAAGCTATAACATCTGTAACTGTTTCGATAAAAGAACTTACAAACCAAGGTGTACCTAGCAGATTACATTTTCATGTAATCATACTCAGTGCTGTTCAAAGTTGAATAAATTTCAAAAAGTAAGCAGGGTAATTCCAAAGACATTACTCATGTTCTCAGATCTCCGCTTGAGACAAGCAGAAACAATGGAAATTTGTCATGTCAGAACTGGAACCTCTTTCAGACATTTAAGCACTACATAAGAAGAAATCCCAAAGAACATTGCTCTGCAAGCTTATGCTCCATAGGCTATTGTTCCAGTAGATTAATCTGTCTGTTTCTCTTTGCTCATTTTGGTTATCCTCTGTATGCTGAGAGCTATAGATAGTTTATTGTTTTAGTTGAATAATCATTGCCACAATTAGACATTAGCCTTAAAGTGCCTTGGGATGTCAAACACGTCTAAGTTGACCAATTCTCTCAGGTAGACATCTCATTGCCTGAAGACCCTGCCCACTAGCACTGTAGTGTTCTAACACAGAATAACCAGAAAACTGCTTACTAACATTGTCAGCACTGTCTCTAATCCTCCTTATTAAGCCAGTTAAGCATTTACCTGACATCTGCCAGAGCATTTCAGATGCTCTTGATGACATTATGAGATCTATCCCAAAAACAGAAATAAGAGAGATTGGTACTTGATGCATCAGCCACACACAATTTTCAAATACTTTTCTTTTTATATGAACACACTGAAGTTGTATTTAGAGTGAAGATTAGAAGAAAGAATAAATATAAGACAGAGTTAAAATACATTCAGTAACAAAGCTGGTAACTCAGAATTTTGAACTTCTGATTTTCACTAAACAGCATGCATATTTCAACTTACGAACATGATTATATTTTATTAATGGATGCAAGATGAAAACTGATGTCTTGACTCATGATAGCAACAATGGGAAATGCAGAAGAATGAACCACATGAAATAATTCCTCAGTATTTGTGAAAACAAATAATCAGAAGTATAGTTTCCTTTAGAGTATTTAATTTATTTGCATTCTTTTTCACTTCTGAAATAAAATCAGTGAAAAAAACCCAAGAATTTTGGTCAAATTAGATATTATTACAGAGTGTCAGTGATGCCTGTCAGTGATGCCTGTCAGTCTAAGACAGTGGATTAAATAGGCAATGAACAAATACATTATGCAAATATAGGCACACAAGCTAATTAACCTATTGTCATTGAAGTCTTGATATTAAACTTGTAGTGTGAATTAGCCCTTTATATCAGAAGAAAAATTCAGAACAAAAACTACCGTCTCCTAAATCACCAGAAAACAATTACAGAAGTAGCAAAATAACATGATCTTGCATCCAAAACACTCTGAGGTCAAGACAGACAAATCTGTTCTTATATCTTACAGCTTCCAAATGCTTCTCTAAAACCAAAGCTTTTATTCTCAGAATTACAACAAAAATATTATAGGTTTCAGTGAAACATTTACAGTAAAGAAGGTGCAGAAACATTACTTCAGTCATCATTCAAGGGGAAGTCTCAAAATCAGGTCAAACAATAACACAAATTTGGAACTGGCTGTGAAAGCCAACAGACTGTAACATTGATCACTGACACTACTAAGAAGCCTTGATTCAGTGTCTGTTTATACAGAGACAACTGCCAAGTCCTTGAATGTGTTTATTTTAATGATAGACATTGCCTAAAAAATTCTCCATAGAAAATGTATCCACAACACAACATATGAATCAGGTTCCTGATTTACTGCAGTGCAGAACTGGCAGTATCCCAGCGATACTTTGCAACTGCCCAACTATCAGAAGACACAATACACCTTTAGGAATATTTTCAGGACAAAGAAGAAAACAGAAAAGGCCAGCCCTGCTGCAGCACTTCTTTGCATTATTAAATATACTGCTGCAGAACTTCCACAGAAACCTATGGATGAGGAAGAAGCATGAATATTTATATATATCTTGCCTGCAGAGATCTACCTGAATATTCTGATACTGACCAAAAGATCATAGAATCATTTAGTTAGAAAAGATCTTTAAAGTCATTAAGTCCAACCATTAACTCACCACTGCTATGTCTACCACTAAACCACATCCCCAAGCACCACGTCTATGTCTTTTAAATACCCTCAGGGATGCTAACTCAACCACTTCCCTGAGCAGACTGTTCCAATGATTGACACAATCATTTCTGTAAAGAAACATCTTCTCATATCCAGTCTAAAGCTCCCTAGCACAACTTGAGGCCAGTTCCTCTTATCATATCACTTCTTACTTGGGAGATTCTCTAGCAATTCCTTCCTGCAGTCTTTTAGGATTTAAGTTTTATATCTTTAAGATATAAACATATATAGCTATAGATCACATACATTGTGTCTATAAGAGCACTCCATCTTAACACCATTTCAGTAAGGTGGTCTCAGCTGCACTGTTTAAAAACCATGAGACCCTGAGATTAGTTCAGTTGGTTAGAGCAGAGTGCTAATGATGCCAAGGTTGTGGTTTCAATCCCTGTATGGGCCATTCACTTAAGAGATGGATGTGACGATCCTTTTGAGTCCCTTCCAACTCAGAATATTCTCTGTGTTTGTGTGAATAGCTGAAGAAGATACTTCAGATCATTTTTGTCACACTTCATCAGGCCATGCAGAAACGTACAGCAACTTTGGCATACATTTTTATCGGTTTATATGCACTGCTCCTGTCCTCCTGAGGGTCTTCAGGGCAATATGTTACTGTGAAAGAACCGCGAATTCAATAAACGCTGCTTTTCCTGTAGGACTTAAAAGTGTGGCTTTTAGAGTCCCACTCTTAAAAAGACTACTCATAGATCTATTTCTCACCTGTCCTTGCACAAAATTACTGCCCTGCAGCATTTTTGAGACATTCTGCTCTACTTCATGAAAGACACTAACGTTTTCATCTAAGAAAACAATTGATATTTGAGTAGCTAAAGAAGTTGTGCTCCTTTATTCCCTTTCCAGATTTCATTTGTTTCAGGATTTGATGGCTGGGCAAGCCAGTCCTGGAGAAGGCTGCAAACCAACGGGTTTGGGTCTTGTGATTTGCCATGTTGATGTAATTGACAAAACTTGGCTAAGACTGGATGGTGATATTACTGCTACTAGACCTGACAATTTAGTTCTAATCATGGAAGTATCAAAAATGACCAGCTGAAATTATGTATCTTTATCTTTCTTACAGCCTTCTCCACTTCTCATCCCCTTTTCTCTCTCCATTCTATGCCCATACAGCACTACAGTCTTAATACAAGCAGATATTTTTCATTCCAGACTGCATGACAAATTGGGAATGAGGAAAAAAATCAAGATACAACAATTGTACAAACACAGTTTTTTGTCTCACACCTGCCTACCACAGTAACTTAGAAACTAATCAGCTTGCTATTTCTCATTTCAGCTGTGGACATTCTCTGTAGTAATTACTCCATTTTACACGCAACATTTTTTCTCTCCGATCTCCAGTTTATATATACAACTTTCACTTTTCTTTCTCCACAGTGAATTTTATTCACAGAAGTAAACTGAATGACATAAAAGCACACAAACCTGTTGACATTAGACAACAGCGTTTTCCAGGCAGAGACATTAACACTAAAATTCAGTTCAAGATGTCCAAGAGATAACTACTCTTCTTTAAACACTTGACCTTTTTTAAGAATCAACACTATGACAACCAGTGGCCTACTACTAAAGTCCTACAAACTGCAATATTTATTACTGCTAAGAACTTTAATTGAAAATGCAATCTTCTCAGTGGGGACATGTGGGAGGTAGGAGCATATATCCTATCAGAATTTCATTTGAAGGATCTCTAAAAAAAAAAAAAAAAAAAGACATTTCACAATAACTTGGATTGGGATTTCCTTTGTATTTTTTAAAAACAATACAAGAAGTAACTAAGTTCCAGATTCAGTTGCTCAGAAACTACACGGAATGTAATCACAAAACTATGTTGTGCTACAACCTGGCAATTCAGAAACATCAGGTTTTATTATTGAATGACTTTGGACTGCAGGCCATCAAACCTTAAAATATTTTCTGCCAATCCAATACCCTTACTGAAGAAAATAAGGGAAGCTTCAAAATATACAAGACTTCCTTACAGAAAGAGTAAGCCAAACACCACTGATGCATACAGACAGAAATATCAAACAGCATGGCTGAAAAACACATACAGCTCTTATATGACCAAAGAGGAGGAAAAAGATACTCATTTGCTTATATCCAAAGCACTTATTGCCAAAGATCCCTGTGCCATCACAGCACAAAATTCAATTTTGATCTGAAAAATTCTGTTCAACTGTCCAGAGGTATAAACACCCTCTACAAATCTGCTAAAACGTTGGTTCCCAAAGAAAATGCTCATTGGAAGCTCACTGTTGGAGACATCCAGAATTACTATCATGCAGATATGAACACAGAACAGGGTTGTGGTTTTTTTGGACTATTGTTAAAACATATATTAAGTGACCAAAATGAATATTTTTAAATGAGATCTTTAAGTAGATTTGAATAAAGGTAGCAGATTAAAAAAAAAAAAAAAAACCAAATATGCATGTCAAGTAAGGCTCAATTCTAAAGTGTCCCAGCTGGTGTGGGGGGGTAAAGATGCCAGGACCTTCCAGAAGCAGCTCCAGGGGAGTCGCTCTTGGTGTGGTGCTGCAGCTCACAAACTCACACACACTTGCCGGATAGCTGCGACGGTGAAAGATGAGAAGGGTCTTTGTATGGAATTCCGCGGGGGGGGTTTATTGAAGGAGGGTCTAGGAATGAGGAACAGGGAGGGTGGTACCCACAGGTGAACCCAGGGATGAAGATAAAGAACAAAGGGGTGTTTGAGGTTTTATATGGGGCAAATAGGGGGCGGGACATGGGCAGAGTTAGGGTCTGAGGGCCAATGGGGAAAACTTGAGGGAGGGACAAAGGAGCAGGGGTCACTGGGGAAACAGAGAAGGGAGAATTCTCTGGAATGGGGGACCTCATATGGTACAAGAGGGAGAGATGCTAACAACCAACCAAAGTAGCAAAACTGGGATATATTTGAATAACTGGAACAAGGAATCTTGGAGGAAGGCTTGCTCACCCTAACCTAAGGAGCAGATATCAAATCAGGGGTCTTCCCACCAATGGACCCTGGTGGTGCAGGCTTACCCACCTCCACACTGAAGTTTTGCTTTCCAGGTTTTAAGCCCTTTTATCATTAAGTTCCCATCAAATAAAAGTAGTAGAATGACTGGCAAATGAATAATAACTCAAGCTGAACTGCCACTTCTAATAACCCAGTTTCCATTTAAGCAGTGAGATGGCCGGAGGGTTTGAGAATTTGTCACTACCATGTACACCCACTGATAGTAAAGTAAATGCAGATGAGATGAGCCAATTTTAAATAACGTGCTCCATTTTAACCCTTTGGCCATAAAAAAAAAAAAAATCTATAGAGCTACTATGAAAGTTAACAACTTTTTTTTTTAATGTAGGATAAAATAATTGCTGTGCTTGTAAGGAATGCACGTAATTATTTTCAGCATTGCATACAGGCAATAGAAACTTACTTTTTTATACATACCAATGACAATGCAGATAGGTGCACAATTTTCACAATGAAAAATTTTTCATCAAATAACCAGGGCAGCTGCATTAGTCTGCACATTAGCATTTAGGGATAAAGATTTAGTTTTTCTGCATTGAGACATTAAGCTGTGCCTCAGGGAGGTCAAACACACAGGTCAATTAACAGCTCCACCAGTTGCAGCTATTTTAATAGATATAGCATGCAATTTCGGAATTCAATGCAAATATACCATCATGGGGCAGGGGGAAGAAGCTGTAACTTAAAACCTATCTAAAATCTCAAAATGTAATGCTCTTCTAATACCTTAGCCTTCATGACAAAAACAAGAGCGTCAAGTGAAAAACTCTGGTATGTTCATTAAAAAATAACCAGGTTGCATGTTCCAAGCTGATTTCCTATAGCTCATAACTGAGTGGATTGATCCTAGCCTGGCTATCACTTTGCTTCTATCCTGTAGTACTCAAAGAATGTTTCCAAACATGTACATAGCAAAACTGGAATTCAGTTTTTTAGAAGAGTATATGTTCAACATATAGGCTGAATTTGTGAAACAAAAAAAAAAGGATCCCTCCAAGTTCATTATCCTAAAAATAGAACACTGAAATTAGACTTCAGGTTCCATGGGATTTTCTTACTAAGTAGATCTCAAATTATTCATTAAAAAAAATTGTAAAGCTACAGCTCAGAGTAACAAAACATATATTTTTAGCTTCAAAATAAAGAATTTTTCTCTTTTTTTAAATAAAAGATAGTAATTGTTAACTTTCAGGTTTAGCCCATTAAACATTAAATCAGAGATGTGAAATGCTAGAGCAAGCACATTCTGCATTAGCATCTATATCCAGAAACTGCCAAACTGCCCATTAAATCTTTTGAATAAATCATGGGGGAAAAATGTCAAGAAGCAACTAAATAGGAATGACAGGCAAACAACTAAAGTGAAGATGAAGTCATATGAAAGAAGTGACAAAGGAAATCAGTGCAAAAGAACTACAAAATGCACTTCCAGTTAACCCAGATTTCACAATCTCCTGTTTGTGAATTGTATTTTTTCAGGCACATATTTCCTGTAATTTTTGCTTGCACCGAGTATATGCTTAGCTAACAGTATGGATTCATTCAGCATATAATTCAAATTTAAGTCAGTGGTTAGAATGACCAAAATACTGGGTCTAAACAAAAACGTTATTGCACATAATAGACACAAACCAACTGCCTAGACAAGGACAAATCGCCAGCACAATGGTCTCTAGCAAATTAGTGTGTAAAAATAAATAAAGATTATATTGGTCTAATTAAAATTATCTATCCACCTATAGATTTTATCTATCCACCTATAGATTTTGACCTTGTGTATTTCCCATACATAACATTACCAGGTTTCGTCAGACCTTAATTTAACTTTGCTGAATGGTCAAGGCTGAGCATTTGAGTTTACTCAATCGCATCTTCCTGCTGATGCTCAATATAGGAAAAATTACACATGTACAAAAGAAGGCATACAAGTGTAACCTTTGTATGCTTAAATGTTCAACTCATGCCAGACAACTTAGAAAAATATGCATTTAGAGTCTGGGTTAGGGGCAGCAAGTAAGAATCTGATAAACCTTTTGTTTCAATAAATTGCTTCCATAAATGAAGCAATTACAATTCTCAGATCTCTACTGTAAATCTGAGTTGACACTAGAGCACATCCCTGCTAATTATAAACCATGTTAGATTTGTCAATTTGGCACCACTGGCACAAAAAGCTGATCACTACCACTTTCACAAAATTGAAGTAAAACTAAATGACAATTAATGAGAAGACATCCCACATCCTCTAATTTTATATAAATTTAATACAACTTGCACCACCAAGCAAGAGCCATTGTTAGTTCTCTCCCTGGTACCAGCAAACTTGTCCACTGTTTGATGATGAAAATGAAGTGGATCATTTGTATTTACAGACTGTGTGCTCAGCAAGAAATTTTGGCATTAAGCAGTCCTCAACTCACTTTAATATGAATTAATTCTTTTAACATCATACAAAAGGAAGCAGAAATACTTACTAGTACAGAACTTCATTTGCTTCATGCCTTTCATATCTAACAGTTTCACACATCAGTCTGAAAGAGAAGAAGTCACTTTTAGTTATGATTCCTATGAGTGTCACAAAGACTTCACTTTCTAAAAGTTACTCAGCATTTCCATGGGTAACTCCAGGACTCACAGAAACTAACCACTAATTTAAATCTCAGTCGATTCATACTTTAAGAGAACAAATTGTAAAATCTATGCATTTAAGTTACTAGTTCATCCACGATCAGATTTGATTTAGGACACTAGATGTAGCTGTTACCATAAAAAATTCTATAAAAATAAGTAAAACTTATACTGATCAGATTTTACAAAGTGATGTGATAAAGGCAAGTAGCTTTGTAAAAACAATTCTGAATTTTAGAAATGGCTAGAAATGTACTATGTGCAACACTAATCACAGATACAACAATATAGACACTGCTCTCTTTTTCAAGTCAGGCCCAATAGATAAAACAAGAAATTGTTGCATGGTAAATCAATGCTTCTCATTTTGCTAAAATTCAGCAACTTGAAAATTACCATGAGATTTTAATGCTGAAATCCCAGAGGCTCAAAGTGAAGAGAATTTCCTCCGGGAAAATCCTTGTCTAGAGGGGAGGATTAAAGTGCTTTCGTATTCACTGTCTGACTGACAAATGTGGCATAATAGAGAGCAACTATAACAGAACTTACGACATACTAGGAGATGCAATGTTAACTTGATGTAAAAAAATCACAATGCCATTTCTATCTATTGCCCTAAGGAAAGAGCCCTGTGAATTACTGGGGGGGTGGGGACCAAACAAATCCCACTGCCTCCCCTGGCCTTTCTATAGCTCTGCAGCAGACTGAAAAACCCAAGGCTATTTGACAGCCAGACAGATTTACCTAAGAGGCTCATGAGAACATTCAAATAAGGAACTATATTTGAATTTTGGAAATAAATTCTATTTCCTCACATAATCCATCATCAGAATCTCAGTGTACCAATGACCAGCTGTCAGCACTAGTATCATAAGCAGACAAAAGCAGTCAAGAATTGCTGCTCAGGCAAAAAGTCTCCAAGAAGTTGATTTGAGACCTGTAAGAGTTGGTCTATATTTGACTTAACATTCAATTGCCATTTCCTAGATCATTCATTTCAACAGTCAACAGACTGCTACAGAATTCACCTTAGCACTCATCTCTCACAGGATTTTACTTATTACTTCAGCCCACTAAAACTAATGCTTTTTCTGTCCAGAAGTGGCAGGCTTAGAGTGGTATTATGGTCATTTATAAATTTTTAATAGAAAATTGAGATCTTAATTCTGTTGGCAGATAAATAGCTAGATACAAAAATTAAGAATCAAGTTTTACTACCACAGCCTTTACCACACCCTAGCATTTTATATCTACACTTTGGGCCATCTTTGAGAACTTTTCTTACAGAAAAATGTCTCTGTTGTATAAAACTAAGTACTATTTATTGCATATCAATTTCAGCTAATGAAAAATCTTTTTGCATCCTGGCTCAGTCAAAAAACTTTGAACTGCAGAACCATCTTTTTTCAGACATTGCTCTCCACCATAAAATTGGGTCTTGTCAAAATCTTTTACAGACACTGACAAGCTACTGTCTGCTTCTACCTCCTGAGTTCTCATCTTCCCTCTCTGATCCTGTTTTGAGAGGAAAGGGGAGCACAGACATGAAGTTACTGGTGAGAAGATACCAGAAAAGAAGTCATTGCTAGGAGTCATATTTAAAAAATTAAATATTGCTCAAGGATAGTCTGTGCCCTACTGGTCTGTAACGATACTGGGCAATGTGCCATCTAAGAGTAGGAGTCACAGGAAACAGAATCACTTCAACAAGCAAGTTTTGTTCCCCTCTGAGTTGGGATAGAAGGAAGCACATTCTTGATAAAGTCACGCAAGTTCACCACTGGCATTGAATTTTACAGCATTTTGGTCCACTATTAGGACAGCGACAGGGGAGACAATGCCTCTTACAGAAGGTAGCCAAGCATTTCAATTTTTGCGTTACAGTGGAACAGTCAGAAATTTACAGTGACCACATAGTACAAACTAGATTGCTTCCTCAAATATTTGAAAAATTGAATTAGTTCTGGTCAATACTAGTGTCCAATTTTTGCTCAATCACTCAAATGTGATCTTTATCCGCTTCCTAAACAAATGTAATAACTTACAGATGAGATCACCAGGAAGCTATATGTTACGTTATGCACTACTAGAGGCTACATTTAATATATTCGTTTTTAATGAATCAGAGGTTTTTGTGGCATTCCACTGCCACAAGAAGAGTTGTATCCTAAAGGATACTATAAAAGCTTTCAGTCCAACATCTGCCAGGAGCCCAGCCTTTTCCATGTATGGTACTGTAAACAGAAGCTCTCTTTGAGGAATTTGCTATGCTGGGAGAGCAAGTTCCACACATTCCTCAGCAAGAACCTCATGCTGCACAGGAAGCCAAGAAGCACACATCAACATACCACACAACCATATGTGCTCACTTTGATCTTTGTAAACAAGTTAACATCAGTTCAACTCCAGCTATGTAAAACTTCACGTGCTAGAAGTACTGCATATAATAACATAACACAAAATACTTCCACTGAATGTGACCATGGCCTCCTTCCAAAGTAGAAGCAATTACAGATATCTCTTTGAAGTTAACATTCACATTGCAAAATCTGTCTTGAGTACTTTGGAAGAAAGAAAACCCTGCCTTTTATTTTCTCCAAATTACAGAATATTGGCTTGGGAATGTGGACTCCCACAGAAAGACGAAGCAAGAGGCCAGAAATTAGAACCTAAACCAGCATTAATCAAATCAAAGTTGCTTCATCATCTTCAGATGTGCCAAATGTTGTCAAAATGCAGGATATAAAACAGCAGTAATTCACCCTCTCTACCCACAAGGCATACAGGAGATGTACTGGCCTCTTTCTGTAGCTGCCAACCTCACACTAAAGACCAAATACCCTTAGAAACCTCTGCTGTAAGATGCTTGTGTGAGGACAACTGAAACAATTACTTAAAAATCAAACAAACACAAATCTTTACCAAAAAAATGGAAGCTCTCATGAAAGTTTTTACTTGAACTCAGTTGCTTCATGAAGCATTTTAGTAAAAAAGTGTGGATGACATTTATCAAATATTTTTACTACGTATTATTTGCATGTGTTGTACATAAATGTGTCCAAAGTTTCCACACAGAAGCAAGCACCAACTGAAACAGAAGCTGAAAAAGACTCAGTTCACATGATTACTATATTACATAAATTATTTCATCAATATATGGGCTTGTACTCAGTATGTAAAGCATTTATTTCTAATCCAAAAGTCTGAAAAGAAAACAAATGCACCCATAATAGAAATAGGAAGGAACAAATAGAGACACACTATGCACACATACAAGGAGCAAGTGTTAGAAAAATAAAGAAGAGAAGAAAAGAATGCAGTGATGGCCAGTTTGAGGTAAGGTACACAAGAGTACTATATGGTTACCAAAATCACTGTTCCTTTGCCTTGTTAGTGCATTAACATATTTGGTTTTTAAAGACAAAGTATCATACCTTAGCTGATGCTCTCTCAGATTAGACAATGCTTCCATTCCATGTAAATACGAATACACAATCTCCAAGTCCTGCAAAAATAAGGAAAACATTATTAGTATTCTCAGTTTGGTACAAGCTGTTAAGATACTAGTTTTAAAAGCATCCAAAGCTCTCTTAGCAGGGGTAGTAGGAACACTTCCAGGGGGCTAAAGGCAAACTGCATGAATATCTTTGATTATAATTTGGAACCTCACGTGAGGAAGAATGCTAGCATGTCCATGTCAAACACAGAAACCCTTCTGCTTTTGCTGTCATTACACTATGTCTAGGAAACAACCCTGGTCCAGAACTACAGTGAACTACTTTGCAACTATCACAGTCCTGCTTTCCAAAGCCAACATCCCCAAAAACTTTCATTTACTTTGTAAAGCAAGGTCATAAGGAATTGGTCTTTTCATTCAGGGGAAAAGAAATAAAGTACAACACAGTCTAAAAAAATATCCCATTGTACAGATATAGTTCTAAAATTGTATCCTCTTCAGACAGAAGATAAGTCACAATCTTAAATGAGAAAAAAAAAAAAGCTGGAATGAACAGAAAGTTATTGGCATGAGATAACAAAAAACGTCACAGTATAGTGAAGGGTTACATTCAACCATTGTGGACCTCCAATATCCAACTAACAAAACATTAATAAAGATATGAAAACAACATCCAAGACTAAAACTTCCTAAAATGCAACTATGGAAACACTAATGTCAGGCTAGAGGCTTTGCTCAAGTTATACTTAAAATAACTACAGCACTTAAGAGAAAACTTCAGTAAAGCCAACAACCTCTATTTAGAGTGATTTAACTTTGGCTCATGGATTTCATGCTGTTTCATCATACTTTTTCTTATTTTAAAACTTGCTAGTTGAGAGACAAAATATGTAATTCATTAAAAATCAGAGCAATGGTCCAAAACCACTAGCTGAGGCTGACAAAGTTGAGAATAACCTAACACCAACACAACTCTCATAACTTACTGTAAGAAGACGTTTTCAAGTAATGGAATATATCAAAGCTAGAAATTTATGAAAGATTTGATCACTGTGAAATATCTGTGTATTTAAAATTGCCTAAAAAGTACAAAAATATTTGTTTTCAGGCATAATGAAAGAAGGCTCTTTGGGCAAAGACAAAGAATTGAAGTCACAGAGAGAACTTGAATTTAAGAAAGAAAAAGAAAATCCACTTAAATACATTAAGTGTAGAAATGTACTGTACTTGTTAAAACCATGGTACAGATCAGAAAATATACCAGAAGTTACACTCAATGGCTAAGGCTAAATAGATGTCTCTCATTCTGTAACAAGAAGAATGTCTTTTTCTCACAGTGGAAAAGGCAAATACTCAGTTTGAAAAAGTAGAAGAAACGCTGTTGGGGTTTGGAATCCTTCTTTTTGTTTCTCTTATCTTAGAGAATTTTTGCCCATACGGTGCTAAGACACCATAACGACTGGGTGCTTAGGAAAAACAATAGAAAGACCAGTCGGGTAAAAAAACTTGTAAGTAGCTATTCCCTTGAGTAACTATGACTCTCTTAAGGTGGCTTTTGAGAGTATAGTTACAAACTGGGCATCGCTGCAGAGATCGCACCTCCTCGTGGTCCCACTTGGATACCCTGCGTAGGGTAACCAAGTCGATCTCTGCCCCAGCAAGGTTTCGTCAGATTCACCAGCCGACGAAAGCCTCCAATTTGGTGAAACAAATTTCCAGGTAGGAGCCACGTGGCTTTTTGCCTAAGACCTAGCCCACGGGTTTGCGTTGGGCAAAGACCGGCAAGCGGTTTAGGGGCACCGCTGCCAATCTCATTCCTCCCCACAAAAGTACTGACTGTTTCAGGGCAGCCACAAGCCAGTAGGTCGCAGAGAGTGAGTAAGGACAGGACTTAAATTTCATAACACGTCAATTACCACCGAATTTGGACCAATCTACCTGATTTGGCCGAGGTGGATGGGCCACCTTTACTTAACCCGGAAAAGGAACATATAGTACTTATATGTGTTCGAAAAATAGACATTCCCTCTTGAAGGAGGCAGAGATCTCATGACAGCTGGGCTGGGAAAAGGCAAGGGGAGCAGTAGCTCTGGCTCTTTGCCTCTCAGCATTCAGAAGAGAGGGAAGCTGCTGTTGCTTGTCACCACTGTGGAGTTTTCCTGGCTCCTGCTGCCTGCCTGCCTCTCCCGGAGCCAGCCCCTGCCGGCTGTGACTTGGAAGTCAGGCTGCCCTGCCCTGCCCAGCCCTGCCGGACCCCTGCTGCAGCTCCAGGGTTTTTGCCTACAAGAAGTCCAGGCTCCATCCCTCCTGGGTCTGCGGCGGCCTTCACTGCCAGGGAGAGACAGCTGACACCTGCTCTACAGCGCCCCCTGCAGCCAAGGAGGAGCCATCGCACCCGTCCTGCCCAATTGCTAACAGGGAGCAAGAAGAGACTGGACTGGGGGTTTGCTCTGTTCTTGTTTGTTGTGATTGCCATTGTTGTTGTTTGTCTGTCTTGAGATATATATATATATATATATATATATGTATTAGTAAAGAACTGTTATTCCTTTTCCCACAACATTGCCTGAAAGCCCCCTTTATTTCAAAATCATACTAATTCGGAGGGAAGGGGATTACATTTCCTATTCCAAGGGAGGCTCCTGCCTTCCTTAGCAAACACCTGTCTTCCAACTAGGACAAACGCAAAAGCCAAAGTGCTGCAATTTCACTTCAATTCTGGCCCTTCTGTTCCCTTGTCCTCTAGAGGCTTTGGTCCTTTGAAGAGTGGAGGGCACATCAAAGACAAAAGTAATTATGCATGTATTGGGACGGAGGGGCTTTGCACACAGAAGGTTTTGAAGAGCAAACACAGTAGCGGCTCTCCTTTTTACTTTTTTTTTCATACAAATAAAAGTGTGTGAAAAGGCATGTCTGCTGTAGCCAGTGACCTGCTCACTTGCCAGATAGGCTGGAGGTGAGCAGAGGCTCCCGGGAGCCCTGTGCTGGCAGCAGGGTAAGATGCAAGCCAGACAGTTCCCGTGGCACCACTGCTGCTCATCCAGACATGCCGGGCTCTGCAGCACAAGCCAGCAGCTGCCATGGGAATCTGGGAGTGGACCACTAAGGATCGGCTGCTCACAGCAGCGTATTACATGGAAAAGAGCCTGGCCAGAAAGGGCTGCTCTCAATCATTTCCAGCAAGTCTCTCTAACAACAAGAGGAGAAAAAAGGAGAGTAACCTTCTGCCATCAGCTTGCACAGAGGTTTTTCTGGAGTGACAGAGACTTTATCTGCTGTAAAGTATCCACAAAAGAATAGAGAACCATTAAGGATGCTAGCTTACAGACCCAGAAGTGGACCCATGGGCACGTGGTTTCCAAAACTGCCGGCTGACACAAACCTAGTGACCAACCCCACAGATGTATAAAGGAGCAATGAACACAGGTTAAGTTCCTAGAGAAATGCAGCTGAAGTGACTCAATGCAGGGGGAATGCATTAAATCTGTGAAGGGAGTCACGGAACCATAGGATGGTTCAGGTTGGAAGGGATGTTAAAGAAGATAATTTCAACAACCCTGCCACGGGCAGGGTCTCCTTTCACCAGACAAGGTGTCTGAAAGCCTCATTCAGCTTGGCCTTAAGTCATTCTGACCAGTTTCATAAACAGCAAACGAGCTAAGTTTAGTGAACTCTTTTTAAAAAGTACATACTTCCCTTTCAAAATACAAGCATATTTCTCAAATATTTGCAAATATAACAACCCATAGGTCCCCAGATGAGGAACTGCCGATGGTCAAGGTCCTTGACTTAAAAAAAAGGGGAGGGGGGG
>VZTJ01003280.1:335637-353758 GCA_013397795.1 Orthonyx spaldingii
GGGGGGGGGGGGGGAGGGGAGATTTAGAAAAAAAAATCTAAAGAGCTCTAATAAAAGGGAGGGGTGAGGTAAAAACCACAACTAATGAAATCTTTATCTGTGCTTCCATCATGGTTGCTGCCTAAAGATATCTCATCGCTGAGAGAACTAAGGCGAGGGGCCTTTTTTCGATTTGAAAAAAATAAGGTAGCAAGAAAATATTCTAACATCTCAGTTGCCATGCACTGGATGTTTCAGACAAGTGCCAAAGTGAGCTGCTGCCCATTCCTTAAGCGGTATCTTTCCAGAGGCGTCTGGCAGGGAACAGCTCCCTCTAGCACCAAAAGTTTGGCATTGAAATTGAAGTAACAAAAAACCAGCAACACCTCTTTCAATCAACTTCTCCATAATACTGCAAAATAGAAAAAACTACAGTAGAGTCAAAAGAGCAAATATATATTCATACATGGTCAGTAGGCTCTGCACACTTCCAGCCAGCCTGCAGCATTAAAGAGGAGGAAAGCAATTTTAAAAAAATAAAATCAGAATGTCAAGTTATTGTTGTTAGGTCACATCAATTTTACATTTATCTCAGGAAAAATTATGCTGCGCTTACTTGGCAAAAATACTCATTTACCGAACACAAATAGCTGTTTCAACTTCTTAATTCAAAGTGAACTGAGAGAATGCAAGAGTCCTTCAGAAACATCTGTGACAAATATCGCAATATCCTAACCAGATTCCAAGTGCTTGAAATGCAACTATTTCACAAAGCACACACATAAACTTAGGCGTGTAAGCTATGAAAGTTTTTCATTTTGATATTCAAGACATTTGACAAAAGCTAAACTTCTAAATCTCTCAGGAAAAGAACTCTGTCTTTCAAGAATATAGCATGCTTACATGATTTATATCGACTAATTAAGCAAAACCCTTAAAGCAGCAGCTAAATTCAAGCCCACTGTGACTTACACAAACACTCCTGCCAGTTCGCAGTGTCCCTGAAAGCTGCCTCTACCTAACGCACAGGTTATGTAGAAGTGGGCAGGTGACAACAGCACAGATGCTTCCTTGGATGCTGTTTTTACAAGGCGTGTACCCAAATTACCACCGGGGGGCAGACCGAGCCATCGAAACTTCAGAGAACGCCATTCCCTCCAGTTTCTCCCTTCATTGTTTCAAATATAACATTGTAGGAGTTCAAACATGTCAAGAGGAGCACAGCTAATCATCACCACCACAACTGGTTAAATATTCTGCTACAGGAAGGACTACTTATCCAAAAGCACAGATGAACTATCAGCTTTCTGCTTTGTAGTTTTATCCAGCCAGAAGAATTAAAAAAAAATTAAAAAAAAAAAAAAAAAATTAAAAAAAAAAAAGGGCAAAAGCCATGCAAAGGCTCAGCTGATCTTGCTACACAAAGGTTGTGGCAACAGCTTGAAAAAACATCTCAATGGAAAATCCAAGACCAAAAATTAAATGCAAAGTACAAATTAGCACAGCTTTTAAGGCATGTTTTTATTTAAATGAAAGTTAGAAGACTGAAATCTAATCTACACTTAAATCTGTACTGCAGCCAAAGTCATATGCTTGGGTTGCTGTGTGGGAAGCAGCACAAAATTTGTTTAATTCAGTGTTATTTCTTAATTTGCTTGTTTCCGTGGTGTCAGATGGATCACTTTAAAGTTCCAACTGTACTTTGAAACAAAACAGAGACACTCAAGTTTTAACACAGCTAAACTTCAATTATATCTGCAGAAATATATTGGACAATCTTACCTCTGCTCTCCATTCTAATAAAATATGGTTATGCCCAGACTTTCTATCCATTTGATTTGTGCTTCAAACATATTTGGCAAAGCCAGTTACACAAACCAGAGAAATCCAAACCAGAATGCTAGCCCCAAATTCTTTATTTATAAGTGAAAAGTTGCTATTTTGGACTGAAAAACATCTCTAGAAATTGCAAGCTTATACTGGTTTCAGCCCTGGTTTGCATTAAGGTGTGAAACTACAGGCCAAACTCAACTATTCATCCTTGCCACAGTTAAGCAAAATACTGAGAAATTCGTTGCTCTCCAAGTAAGAAATTTGCTCATTTCTGTGATGTGGCAAACACGCAGAAAGTGGCTTTCATCTTATAATAGTTTGGTTTCGTTCAAATCCAAAGGCAAAAATAAAAAACAAGCTAGTTCCTTGATTCACTGTCTTGAAGGATAGGAAAAAAAACTTTTCAAAGCACCTAATATTCACCTGAGGCTCAAAAAGATCTGCATGCTGAGCGTACATTGTGTTTTGAAAGGCTGATCTCTTAAAAATAACTTATCTTTAGCTCACATTCAGCCAACCACCAGGAGAACCAGACTCCAAAGAGAGGGGATGTACTTTCTCTCCATCACATGTGGCCGCTCCAGACCACACCCCAAGCCCAAATTTCACTGCTGTGAAGACAAGAAGTCTCAGCTGGTCCCTCCATGCTGGTCTCCTGCCACCTCCCTGGCCCCAGGGTGAGCACCTGCTCACAGAGACCCAACTTGGAGCTGCTCTCTTGGCAGCATGAGACCCATGAGCTCCAGTGTCGGGGTCACAGAGGCAACCACTCCTGCAGCACAGATGAGATGGGACCTCAAAGTCTTTGATGGGTTTCAACAGACCATGAAACTGCTGGCAGGAAGACAGACATTTCTGTATGGCTGACTAAACAGTTATTCTAGCCCAGACTGGGACCTCCCCAAATTGTGATGTACTAACAAGAGCAGCAATGACACGTTTTTTCTTCTTATTGAGCCATGAAGCCACAATCCTAACCCAGGTTGCCAAAGTCCTGCCTCTCTTTCCTTGTAGCTATAGTATCCTGTCTTTTCCCTTTTCTTCACACATGCAGCACCTGAAATCATGACTCTCAGCCACTAGGGTCGCTATACCAAGCACTTAACATTCTTTTTTTTTCCCCTCTAGTACTGATTTAGCACTGGCCTGTCTGGCTGTTTATACTGGCTCACCAAGGCCAAAGCAGTGCCAGCATCACCAAAAGAAAGAGACTGGACTACAGCAACATCAATTCCATCTGGCTTATGCAAAAATTTCCATGTCCACACAAGAGCTGTGGCCACTCCCACATAGGTTTGCTCACGTCTGGTTCACATTAAAATGCCAGGCTCTCACCCAGGGCAGCTCAGGAGATGACACAAGTCACTGCCTTCAGAGACAGCAAGGTGTGCAGGCAGGGCAGGGCAGGTGGTGGGGGAGCACATCAGCTACCCCAGCCAAACCTCTCTCTGCAGGCAAGACCTGAGGGGGACTAAACACCCACATCTTGAACTCCCATCTTGCAAATACCGACCTGCCAAATACAGGAGCAAACCACAAAAACTGACTTCCGTGGTGACAGGAAAATCCAGTATTGCTGATAAAAAAATCACTGCCATGCACACATGAAGACGAATATTTCATCTTCACCTCCAGTGTGCCAGCAGTGGAAAAAAAACCTGAACACACTCATAACTGCTGTGCAGGAGCATGCCCAGGTATGTACACACTTATCACTGAGCCATAAACAGATTAAAAAGAAGTATTTGTCATGTGCTGCAAATTTTTAACATTCTTATACCAGGACCTTCAAATTCAGGAGCAGGCTGCCACATAGGAAGCCTGCCTGTATCCCATATATTATGCTATCAATTTAAGATACATTTTTCTTTTTAACTATACTGTAAGGTACAACAACATCCCTCTACAAGTCATTCTTACTATTTTACATAAAGATCTGTGGCTTAAAATAAACTAAAGCCTAAGTTATTGGAAATAATTTATTGATGCTGAATGGCCAGCTATATGAAAAGAAATGAAATATCTAAGTGAAATTACATATGTTTAATGGCCCTCATTGGTACTTACATGAATGAAATTCCATTTTTAGGAAGAACATGAGTTTTGTAAATTTACCTGAAAGTTCTGAAAAATGTTACCATCTTAAACCTGTATGCCTTTGTCTCAATTAACATGCATTATATTCTGGGAAATTCATGACAACACATCACTCCAAAGCAACCAGGCATGACTAAGTTTGGGAATCAGCCTTCACCAGAAGGGCAGCTTACAGGCCCATCCAGCCAACCCAAACCTTCACTTCCTCTAGGCAGTGGAAAGGAGATATTGTATTGATCTTGTTAAGACTTGTTGACACACAGAAATTGTTATTTTTATCTCCACCATGGGGAGGGTGGGGACATTTGTTCTGGGTTACGGGTGGAATTTTTAAACTGGATTAGAAACAGGAGGAACAGGCAATTTTAATCTGGAACTGAAGCACCCATGCATGAAGCTAATCAAGAGCAACTCCAAAACCTCATAAAGAAAAAGGAGAAATCCCATTTTCCTGGGAGGAGTCCCAGCACAGAACAGAAACATGCTTTTCCAAAGACTTAACTGAATTACTGCTTCAATGTCAGATGCTGGAGAAACACCATAGGAACACAGTAAAATAACTGCAGAGAAATATGTTTCAGTGGGGTACTGAAATCAGTTTTCCGGTCTTTCAAAGATACTTTATTTCTTTTGTGAATTATTTTCATTCTGAAGAGCTCCCCTCAAAAGACAATTTCATTACATGCTCATTTTTGCATTTTAGAATTTTTTTTTTAATTGGAAGTGTACAAAAATGAGCTGGAAGGTTCAATGACCCACCCACACTAACAACTTTAACACTGTCTCAAGAGTAGTCCAATTGATTCGACATATCCTGCTGGTCATAAAGCTTTCAGCAGAATAAAGCAAAAAAAAAAAAAAAAAAATTAAGACATTCATTATTATAATGATCCCATAAGATGGGGGGATGAACATGGAAAGGGTAGATGGGAAATTAAAGCCTGCCATGTCACAGAAGTCCACGAGCAAACTAATGAGCACAGGAAATTACAGGGTAGTGCAGTGCATTTCTTTTCTGTTTTCCGGACTCTTAGAAGTCAGACAATTAAATGCTTAACACAAAAGCCCAAGTTCTTTAGTCAGAAGTCCAAAGGTTGATTGCATGTCCAAATGCAAGCAAAACAGTTTCACCACAAAAGATCGTTCCTACTGACAGCATAGTCCATAATTATAAAAGGCACTTCAGTTATTCACTATTAAAAATATATGTAGTTGTCTTTTTGCATCTTTTCAATATTTATAGCCAATAGTTGGAGGTTTGCATTAAAGCTGTTAAATCCGTTTTCACATTCATTGCACAAATATTCACATCTTTTGTTGCAGAGGGTCTTTTTTTAATCCTAAAGAGAGTCTCAAATTGTTTTGAGACAGGGTTATTTGAGCCACATTTTTCATTAGCTATATGAAATAACACCCAATATCCTATTAAACAAAAATCAATCTTGCACTAACAAATAGATTGGCTACTAAAAATGGTGGCATTTATTTTTAAATAACTACTGGTAGCAGAGATCACTTTTATGTAAAAAAATCAATTTATTTATTCAAACATACAGTACTATAATGATTGGCAGTTTTCAATTAAAAAACAATTGTTTTAAAAAAAACAGGAACAAAACAGGGAAAAATGAAGTGATACACAAATGTCCTGTAGGTAACTAAAAAGTGACTCCTAGCAGGAAAAGAAGACCACGGTGTATCATAAGGTTGCCTTCCAAAAATAGAGTTAGTAGTTAGCTGTGCTTAGAGTATTCCCCAAGAGCTGTGAGAGCAAGATTAAGATATGACAGTTCTCAGATACTTTTAGTGGTGGGGTATGGGTTTTTTTTTAAGACTGCTGAATTAGTCTGCAGGTTTCAAAGCAGCCAGGTTAATCTCCATGATACTAATTTATGCACGAGGACTATAATTCAGACAACCCAGGAATAACTAAGCCAGTCAAACAACTTCCAATGAAGGAAGCACATCACTACAAACTTGACCTAGACGAATCCTTCACACAAACTCCCTTATAGTGGGCAAGGACAGTCTATGTTCTGAAAAAAATGAAGTTTCTGTTAAGTCCAGGTCCTGGTACTTCAATATCATAGCCACAGGTATGCAGTATTCCTTCTTCAAATGTATCATTAGAAGTGTTGTGATCATTAAAAAAAATCGCAGCAACGTACACTTCGTAGCTTTCTGGTATTCACGGTGGATGAACACATGGTAGACCAGATGTGTTAAATGGGGCAGGTATTCCAAATCATGGGCAAAAAAGTCACAGTGACATAGAAGAGGTGACTTTCATCAACTGACATGTGCTAATTGCTCCTGTGAGCAGTTTAAGCCTTCCATTGTGAACAAACTGTAAATTCAGTACCTGAGCTGATGAAGGGGTAACCCAGTAAGCCACCTCTGCACAATCACCTTCGATCATCTGTCTACATCAGAAGCTGTAAAAGTCCCAACTGCTCACATTTATCCAACTTCTCAGACATGACTGAATTTTACCTTGCTTTTAAACCAAGACCTTGGAACAGACCTCCCTGTCTGTTGGGACGGAGCAGCCCGGCAATGAAATGGGGGTTTCAGCACTGTCCTGAGTGCTGAATGTCATCACATTCCACCCTCTGGTTTGTGCATTTTTTCCCCTCGCCAACCAAAACCAAACAAACTCCAAAACTACCCAGAAACACAAGCTCCACCCTCCAGTCAAGAAAAATCAGTTCCCAGGCACAATTCAATCCCAACTCAGCCAGCAACACGCTCATTTCAGAACCTCTCAGAGCATCAGGACAACCTCAACTTGGTAAACTGGAGTTTTCTAGAAGCCCGTGATACCAGGGGAGACCCTGGCCACTCCTCCAGAGGTAACTTGTCACAAACCATCACCACGGAGCTGGCCTTAAGCAATAAGGAGCTCCAGGCTGCAGCTCCTGGCTTATTACCATGACAACTCACATCCAAAAACAAAAGGAACCCGCACGCGTTGAGAACTGTGCTCTGCCAGAACTTACTACAAAAATATCTCAGTAGTACTATAATCAACAGAAAATACAGTGACTTGTTTTCTGTGGCTGGCTTACAATCATTTTATATTGCTGGCTTACAACCAACCAAAGCAAAAACACAAAACAAACAAAATAAAAATAAAGTTCCCCTTTCCAACCACAAAGGCAACAACGGGTACTTGATGAAGTAAAACTGCACTATTTCTTTTTGCTTTTGAGAGTTTGGGGTTTTTTTTATGGGAAATAATGTTGCTAAGTTTCTTCATATTTATGAATTTTTTTGAAAAGCATGTACAATAAAATCCTAAGGAAGAGAGAGAAAATATTATACCACAACTAATTTCAAAAGTTTATACCCCAATATACATCCTTTATATTCATGTTTTTAAAGAAAGCATTAAGATTCATTTAGACAGATAGAATTTTCCCAGAAGTTGAACACACAAGATAGCCAAGAGTCATGTTCTTATTTTTTTTTAGCAGATGAATTTCCAGCATATTTCATAGCATTGCTTCCAAGAGATATAAATTTTATTTGAAGCATCAACAGTAGGTCACATGAAAATTATTCCCAGGCTATCAAGCAAATGATCATACTGAAGTACATATTTGCATGTCAAATCATTCTTCACCCAAAAATTGATCTCAAAAGCTACTGATGGTCACATCCTTCCAGAGCTGGAATTATTCCTATGTGTAAAGGAGGCAAACAGAAAACTAAAGTAGTAAAGTAATTTCCACAGAACAGTCATCAAGCCTGAATTTATTTATTAGCCCAGGTATTTTCTGAAACAGAAACTGCATTTAATAACTCCAAATTATTATCTTTTGGGATTGTTTTTGAGGGTTATTTTTTTTTCACTTCCTATAAGCAATGGTAGAATTCTGAGAGGGATGTAAGTTTTGCGGGTTTAAGTATTACTTGGAGTTGAATCAATTTCCATATTTCAGATGGGCTTACTGAGGACACTGCTCTGCTCTGACTTCAGCACACATTTTCACTCCTAGAGCAGAACACCAACCACCTAAGAAATCTGCACTTCAAATGGGCAAACATCCATAGAGGTCAAGCTTCTGTAGGATGATGGTGGTGGTGAAGCACGGCCCCTCTCAGGTCACCTCACTGCTACATAAATGCAGCTCTGAGTACCATAAAACCAAACGGAAAACACAAGCTAGCGCCCTTCCAATGCTGAATGGGCTGGACTTCCTCTCGGGCACTGGGAGAGCATCTGACACCTCAGTGAGCAAGCCCCACTTGCCACAGCTGCCTCCTCTCTGGCTCGGTCTTATGCTCTGACCCTTTAATGGTCCAAGTCTGACAAGTAGAAGTCATGCGGGGACCCACAGACAGCCTACATGACACTGCACCAATGCCAAGGACACGTGGGACCACCCTGGGTGGGCCCATCTGCTCTGCCTCTGCCTATTAAGATGCAGTGACACAGAGCAGCTTCAGCTTAAGTAGCACATCACTGTCCTTAGAGGGAAGCACTTGAGTGTCTTGATTCAGTCTTACCTGGCACTGCACCCACACGGGAAAACCACCAGGAACAGCACGGAAGTTTAAAGAATACAAGAGAAGTCACACAGCAAAACTTCACTCTACCAGTCCCTAAAAAATCCCTTCTGGAAGGAACAAACCATTCAGCTGGTTTGGCTGTACTGTTAAACCATAGGAGAGAACCTGGAACCACCCTTCTCAACTATCCCCCGTTAGCAGCTCTAGATAGCTCTTTCTCAGCTCTTTGAAATCCTTTTCATCTCATCACACCTGCTGAAAGCATCCATCACATCCAAATCCACTCCCATCCATCAGACAGCTCAACACCAAGACCTAACACCTATACTGTTTGCCAAATAGCCAGCTCCATGCCTTAAAACACTGCATTTGGACCACAGATTACAGAGTTTGTCATATACACATGATTTTCACTCACTATCACACACAGAGGAGAGTCTGAAAAGGCTGGAAGCTGTGAATTAAGCTGATCTGCGACTTACTCTGTTCCGTGACATGGCTGGCTCTGTATTTGTTTTTCAGTAATTCTACCAACAACCAGAAAAGAGACAGAGATATTGCCAGGTATGTTTTTGTGACCAGGGACTTCCTAGGTAAGAACACAAGGCATCATAATAGCAGTGACTACTCTAGACTGGCCTACAAAACATCTACTGAACTAGAGTTTGATTTTGACAAACTGCTAGTGAGGTATGTGGCTGTCATGTCACAGCTGATTTTTATTTTCTTTACCGAAGTTCAAAAACATCCCTTTGTTACACTTGTTTCTCTCCCCCACCAGCCCCAACAAAGATGGACATTTACAAGACAGCAGGTGGTGCAGCCTCCAAAGGACCAATAGCAAGTGTTGTGGGATTGAGAAACCAAACACACCGACACATGAAAACCCTGTCCACAGGACAACAGCAGGCAGCCTCTCAGAATCTTAATCCAACCTATATTAACGGGGAAAGAGGTTTTTCCATAGTCTTTCCAGAGCAGGACCATATGTCACATGCTTTGCTCAGTGCAAGTTAAACACGTGTTAGAGATACAACACTGAATTCCTCTTGTATAATAAAATACACACCCTGGGTTTCATAAGTCTTTTGGACGAGCTCTTAAGCATTATTTTTCATAAACTTTTAAATTCTTGTACATAACAATTCTTGTTATGTAATAATTTACCAGTCGGTTTGCAAACTAATTTAGACCGAGCATATGACAGCCATCAATTTACCAAATCTTAACAAGACACTGCTTATCAACTCCTGAGCAAAGGACATTTGTTCTTAAACACCAAGTGCATACCTTCACAGCAGCTTAAAATCATGTGTTGTCTCCAAATCAGACATTAAAGGTATGCACATTCCTCTTCAGAGATTACTGCTTATCTCCTGAGTTAGTAACTTACTGCTGAGTCTGACAACTCACTTTTAACATTAAAAACGACTCCAAACAGAACTCAAGTAAGGCAAGGCAGTGAAATATCACACCCCTCCCAAAAGCACTCAGATGGACAATAGGTGCAATCTCTGCCATCAGAATGTCACAGTCAGTGGCAAGAAGCCCTTGCAATTAGGAACCCAACTCTAAGCAGGTTTGAGCACCACATCAGTATCTAAGCATTCCTAAGACTGTACTAATAAATATGACCAAGGTTAACTAGCTGCTTGCACAGCCCTTCAATGTCCTAAAGCATGGAAGAAACAAACACCTTTCCACTTTTTTTCCCCGAGTCTCATACAAGAACAAAGGAGTGACAAATGCAATTTCAAACAGCAGTGAACCTTTCCTAAAGACACAATGGCCTATGGTGATGCTGGATGACAAAAAATATGGGAGACCCATGCAGAAGCACTGCCATCTCCTCCAGGAGCTCTACTCCAGCAGCATCTGTTGGGATATGTGGATGCACCATGTTCACCACTGATTCTGAGCTTTAGGTAAAGAAGAAAAGGGATGATTAGTGACAGTGTGACTAACAGCAGACGACTCCTGCAAAGGCTGCCCATGGTGACTGAGGTAAATGGCTGCAGAGGGCTGGGAGGGCGAGGCACAAACACACCACACCTGTGGTGTTCAGCACAAGGAACTGAGATCCAGGCAGGCTTATTATTAGCTCTGGCCTCCATGGCTGTCTGTTGGTACCAATAGAGCTAATTACTGTTTCTGCTCTCTGCTCCCCAACCCCACATGGAAGTGCTCATTAAGCCAGGAGTCAGGCAATAGCCACAACAGCATCCACTACATTTAGGCAGCACTTATATGCTGGAGAAATAAGCCACAGAAAACCTGCAGAGTGAGATGCAGAAGGCAGATCCACAGGGAGTCATCTCAGGAGCAACAGAACTGGATCAAAACTAGCTCTGTGGAAATCCAAGGTGCTTTCTGCATCCTGTTCACTGCCCCCAGGTCCAAAAACAAAGAGTTACTCCCACCATCTCTGCACCATCACAAGCTTTCCTCAGAGTATGCCTGCTGCCTCTCAACTGAAGCATCCTGCAGGACCTGACCTCTCTTTGAAAAATCATCACAGCACATGTAAACTGACAGGGAAGCCTCTAAGTTTTAAGACTTTTTCCTTTTAAGACAACATTCTCAGTTACATTTAACACAGATCGTGATTATTACTTCTAGTGTCACACCTCAAGTGTCACACATGAAGAGTGGCTTGTCTGTCAGATTTTATCTATTTAATCTGCAAGTGGTCAGCAGTCCCAGACAAATTATCTAGTTCAAGAAACAGTAGACAGTCTGCAAACTTCTCATTCACAACATGATACAAACAAGTGTTTTCAGATTATAAAGTCATTGTTTCTACATACAAGACCTGTGCATTACAGCTGAGGGCTCTGACAAAGGTTTTAGCCCCTCCACCTTACCTCCCTCACCAGCATTCTTAACCCATTTCAAAAGTTTGACTTTTTCAGTAAGATGTGAGGTTTTTAGTTTTGTGAAACTATCAATTGCTGTAGACTGGCAAATACATCTACCACTTGCTTTTTCCCCATCCTTAATTCAAAGAAATTAATTCATTTTATTTCTATGCATTCCCTTCTATAGTTTCAGTAATACTAGCATTTACCCCCAACAGGCTGACAGAGTTGATGGTCAGCACAGAAATGAATTAGAGGTCTCAAAGTAGCTGCTGGAGGGAAAACAGCCCTAAAGAAACTACCAGGGGAGGAAAGAACTTGTCACCTCTCTTGGCAGTCTCAGATATTAGAAAAAGTCTGAACGAATGCAGCAGCAGCTCCAAGACCCCACACATTTAATGGCAAGCCAAATCCTGCAAAATCTGGTAAAAGTTCTATGGAGTTTCCAGCTGTACTTTTAACTGAAGCTTTTTGGCACTTGTGAAGGTACAAAAAGCAGCCAGGAGCTCTAGAATAAGCGCATAAACTGGATGTGTCCATGAAAACACCCAGCAATGCAGTAATTTTCTTGTAAATTTTGTAAATACTTGACATCTATTCTCAAATAGGGGACCCTACAGCTTCAATTAGCTCAGCTGGTTAGAGCACGGTGCTAATAATGCCAAGGTTATGAGTTTGATCCCCACATGGGCCATTCACTTAAGAGTTGGACTCGATGATCCTTGTGAGTCTCTTCCAACTCAAAATATTCTGTGATTCTTTCCCTTCTGTACTTTAAGTGCAGAACACCAGGACTGCACTGCTTCTGCTTTATATTTATCCTCCCACATATCTGAATGGACAGAAAATCAGGCACAATTTGGCTGTGGATCACTGTCACAAGTAACAAATTTAAGTTATCTGCAGCTTCACTCCACTTTGGCCAAATACTATTTGCTCACTTACATTTAGTGCATGTGCTGGCACAAAACCTGCCTTGCATGCAGTTTGGGGGAACCTGCACTCACTCGCAATTTAGCAGCAAGTGCCCTGCTAAATTAAAATTCTGCCCTGGAGGATTGGGAAGAACTTTTTGCAACCTCCCAGAGAGTGCTTTACAATTGCAAGCTATGTACTGATGCAGCACATGTACTATGTGCTCCCTTCTGCCAGCACTGCTCGGGTGGGTATTGTACAGATGAAAGACCACGCTGACAGACAGAGGCAGTTGCTCCTCCAGTTTCAACAGCAAGTTTTGCCAGAGGAGATTCCCCAGAGTTACAGTCATGATTTAGCTGGCTCTGCACAGTTGTCTAACCCAGGGGTCAAGATCTGCACTTATTTTACCACTGACTTGCACTTCCCTTTCTGCTTCTTTTTTTTCTTGTTTTGTTTTTTTAAGAGTTAATTTACAAGTCAAGAACAACAAATGCCTTGATTTGTGTTTTGAGAGGGTTTTTTTGGGAGGGGGTTCAGCACTGAAATATTACATGTTCATGTTAATATATCAAAAAGTCATAGATTTCTATCCAAATACCCTTAAATTACAGAGCAGTTTCCTTCCAAGGATATTTTGATTTTCTTTCCCATGGCACATGACAAGACTCTAAGCTCAAGCCTTAATGCAAGAACACATACTCTCTGAAATTATTAACCTGCACTGTGAGCTTACAGAAGGTACCAGCTGAGTAAGAAGTAAGAGGGTGGCTATTTGAGGTTAGCTATTTACTAGGTTAAGGTTACAGTCACACACAGGGCACATATGGAGCACAGTTAGCCACAAAAAGTATATTAAAAGACCATTTGCCCTTCGGGGAACCAGCTGGTCATTCCAGGCAGTTCGGGGTCAACATGATATCCTTTACTGTATCACAGGGATGGTGGAGGTGTTGGGCAGGGTGTTCCTTTGGCATTTGGGGGAATGGTCACAACTGTGAGGGTGCAGGGAGGTGACAGGACAATGCTAGGCTCAGGCTATGTAAGAAAGCCTACAGCTTTCTTCATTCTGTACTTTCTGGAATTAGTCTTCTGGAGTTACTTCAAAGATTATTATGTGTTTGGGGAATTAACTACATCATTTTAATGTTTTGAACAGTGGAACAAAGGACTTTCTGAGAAGCAGTGCTGTACAATGGATCCTTAAGCATTTCTCCTTTTGAACCTTTGGCAATAGCTGATCACTTGGTAACTGGGAATTTATCTAACACCAACTGGTCTTATTTTTGCTGCAAGTGATTTAGAATTCCTGAGGGACAGAAGAAGATAAACAAATACTGCATTCAGTACTGATCCAGAGGCGTAACCAAAGAAAAAAGCACAAGGCACAATAATAAACTAGTAGAGCTGCAGCACATCTGACTTCAGAAACTTTTCAAAAGTTACTTATAATTCTCTTCTTCATTCAGTTATACCCAGGAAGTCTTGAAAAAGAAAGTCATTTTGCAGAAGAAAACTTGACTGGAGTTATAAAGGTTTATCAGCAAAGAAAACCTGAGTTTAAGCTTAATTTTAGATGCTGTCAAGAAAAAAAAAGTAAGTACTATGGTAACAGCTTTACAGGAACTGATAAAACTTGCAAACCTGATCTGAAAAAGTCAGAATATAATTCAGAGAAATGAGACAGTAAGAGCTAAAGTTACTAACAAACCAGTCTTTCAAAGGTACATATCAAAAAAGTGAATCAAGGACTCCATCTTTTATTACAATGTATTTATTCTTTTGATTGACGAAAGAAGGCTTCTGTATACATCCTGTATATATGTCAATTTTTGAAACTTATGAGTCACTAGTTAGTTTTAAACTTATTTGACAGCATGGAAGACTTACAACAGAAATAATGAAGAAATTCAAATAAACTGGAGGCAACAACCTTAAGGGCTGAGGATCACAAGGAAGGCACAAGTTGGGAACATCAAACACTTGAAAACACAAATATTTACAAAGATTCTTAAACTCACAGAATAACTCTTTAAATATTAATCAAATCCAAACCTCTAAAGTACTTCATACCAACACAAATGACCTGAAACAAAAGATCAGCTTCTCCAAGCTTTCTAAATTAAAGTTGATATTTAATACAGAGTTTTCCTTAGTCCAGTAACCAAAAGTGAGTTTTACATTAGCAAATCAGAGCATCCTACTTGCTTTCGAGTTATGAATATACTTTCGCATGTTACAAATAAAAGGTGACTTCAAGAAAAATTGAGCTTTGTTAGTTTTTAAGTAAACACAGCTTATTCAAATTCTCAGAGCTTATTTAAAAAAGCAATGCTTACATCTCTGATAGGGCACCTTTTGCCCAACAAACAATGAAAGGACAAGTCCAAGCTCCCACTATTGGCTTTCATGGCAAGCTAGCAGAGGGCTCAGGGAGGGAGGAGCTGGAGAAGCTGGAGCATTTGGCAGTGGAAGACCAGGAAGTCAATATCTGGCTGTCTGACAAGATAATTTTCTGGCTGTAATCTCATTCTCTTAAGCAAATTAAAATAACAAAAAATGCTATCATAGCTCTTCTGGTTAATAGCATTTCATTCACTTCAACAGCCTGCTGTTTGAATCCTTAATATGACTATTACCAAGAATAAGTTTTATTTCTGACCTCAAGCCAGCAGAAGAAAGTCTCAGAATTCCCTCACAACACTGACATGGCCCACATAAGTCCAACTTAACTCCCAGAACGTGCTTTGTTGGTGAGTGCATGCTTTACTGAAAACAACATCCACCACATATAGAAAAAGGGTTATGGGTAGACCATTTACGTAACGAACACAATAATCTTGACCAAGAAGCATCAAACAAAACTTTTCCTCTATTCTCTATTCACCTGATACTAAAAAGCACCCTAAAGTACTCTGAAGCAATGGCAAAATGTTGAAAAATAATTGGAGGCAATATACTGAAATAGTCGTGCAACAGAACATGCTCAAGATTTCCTCACAAGAAGTATTCCACTGCCCCCGGTATGAACACTTTTCTCCAGAATGCTGTATTAATAAAAGGCATGAGGAAGCAAATCAAAAAAGTCCTTTTGATAAGTATAACCTCTCAGCAAGAAGAGACCATGTGATTGTCTGAAGTCCTAGGCACCATTCAACAAGAATCATGTTACTGTAGAAATATATTTTGACATTATTAAAGTTCTTGATTTAGCCTTTCTGTAGCTCACAGTTTACAAGCAACCACAGTGAAGTGTCAGAAGCTGCAATGAAGTGCCTGCACTCTTTAAAAGAAGTCTGTATTTTTTTTCTTTTAATGTCTCCTATATGAACATATCAACACCAAATCCTGCAGTTAATACGGTTTTAGAAGGTTCTGCCTCAGGTCAGTATCTTGAAAAAACTGCTTAGATATTTATAAGCTTTTTATGCAACATGAAAAGCAAAAGTAACCAAATAATGCATCTGGTTGTTTCCTACTTCACATTATAATACCTGAAAAAAAAAACCAGTAACTGTTTTGAAACCATGCACAAAGATGTCCTAATTACTGGAAATCCCTCAACAAACCTAAGCAGCAGAGCAAGATTAATAGTCACAAGACCCAGAGATTAATCTATTTACCAAAGAATCTGTGCAACAAAGAAGTCTAATACTAAGATTACTGAAGCTAGATTTTCAATAAGGTCAAGAGACCTAAACACTGCAAAACATCTCCCTAATAATGATTTCTTATAAAACTAAAAATATGTTCCAGAAGAAAAAGATACTACCTTGATGAGTTCCATTGAAAAAGTCTAATTTAACAAACAAAACTCTCTATATTAATTGAATCAAGAGACAAAATTACTCTAAACACATTACAATGTAAGCCAAGTAACAAGCTGACCAGTAAAATAAGTCCTTTGTTTTTAATTACCTTTAAAGTACAAGAACGGATGCCAACGGTTAAAAAAAAAAAGGCCTTACCCAACTCCCACCCTCCCCCCCATAAAAAAAATCCTCTATGTTGAAACAGCATAACCATCAGGACTAAACAGCATAAGCAATCAGTAAACTAAATCCAAAATGTAATTGGTAACAAGTAAAAAAGGTCTAAAACTCTAATTTTAAGAAATTATCTATTCAATATATTCCACAATTCAGACATGGGATTCTCTTCCAAAAACATTTATAACTGCTTTTTAAGGAAAGAAAAACAACCAGTGTCAGATCTAGAACACAAACTTACTAACCTTAAATATAGATATAAATAAATAAAATTAATATAAGATTACATTTTTTAAAAGGTTGATTAGATCAAGTTAGATGAACCAAGACAAAGCTCTGAGGTACCCAGACTGGATGATTGCCTGCAAGCAAGCATCACATATCAGCCTTCCAAATCCCGGTTCAGTGAAAGGTGGTACAGTGAAATTCAATAACCCAGAGCCTGGGTTCTGGAACAAGACAATTCAAACTGCAAATTTCAAGGGCTATCGGAGTCTTTGTTGTTTTTCTTGTAGATTGTTTAGAAACATTCTGTCATCTTACCAAAGAATTCAGCAAATTTTATCCTTTACACCAGGACAGATGGCTTTCAAAAGACAGACTGGCTGTAAGCTACATGTATGCTACAGAAAATACAAGAGTTCCTCTATGTTGGTTGATCTTTCCACATTTAATTATTTAGTCAGAGACTTCCACTTGCAAAATTTCAAAGGTATATGCTTTTAAAAAAGAATATTTCACAAAAAAGACCTAAAACCAACCTAGCACTGCTGTCACTTGAGTTTGCACTAAAGAAATAAATGCTCACTCCTAATGCTCCTATCATCCTATAGTTACATTTACCAATTTATATTTTTTTAATTTGCACAGCATGAACTATATGGGAAGCACCTTACAGCTTCTAAGAGCACGTGCCACACGAGGGGAGAACACGCTGCACTGAGCTGCATTCTGCGCTTCACAGGCCACGGTTTTTAAACTGACGCTGCTGAACACCTGACTGAAACGGGACAGAAAAAGATCTCCTGGCTGCTCATCCACAGACTTCCAGGGAGCTATAATGAGCTCAGACACTTTCCTCAGCCTGGGAGAACTCTCCCATGAAGACAGAAATCATTCCTTCCATCTAGGGCATCCAACAGAGGGATTAACAACCTTTTACAGCTCCCAAATTCCATGCTACAGATTCAGAGGTCAGCCAGCTGGTCACAGATCCTAGAGGAGCATTTCCTAGCTGAAAACTGTACCACCAGACAGTGCCACCCAGTCCCCACCGCGGGCTTGGCAAGTGCCTGCCCCAATGACCTGGTGAGCATTGTACAGAGGTACCTGCTGACAGCACAGCGCGGCACCCCCGGCACACAGCCCACCCGGGGGAGTGCGGAAGGAAGAACAGGTTCAGTGGTGGCAACAGAGTGTAACAGGGCAGGGACTTTTCCCTACAAACTGAACTTATTCAGTGTTCAGGCCTCGGTCATTAGAAACTGCAGGCCTGTGGAAATTGGTATTTTTAATGACCCACATGCTAAATATGATATAGGAATCCATGAGTAAACTCAAGGCTATCCTATAGCTTACACTGTCAGCACTGATAACTTCTTCATTTACACCTAACTCAAGTTTAAGAGCAAGTTGCACCAGCCACATCTTCCGTTCCTTTTTCTGTTAAATAATTATCTTTAATAGTGTTTTTATAGTAGGTCTTCATTTTTCCACAGTGTCATTAACCAGGAGACTTGAAAACAATGCGTCTTCTTGCATGCAAAGACAGAGGATGCAGCTGCTTCCATCTATAAATAAGATGTTGTTGTATCAGGTGCGACTGCTATTGTTTCAGCAGTCCATCAGTTACATGAGAAGATTAGAAGTAAGGTCAAGGTGTACTTTTTCCTTTCTTTGAGTTGACAGGACCACTATCTCAAAAAAAAAAAAAAA
>VZTJ01003280.1:353785-390482 GCA_013397795.1 Orthonyx spaldingii
AAAGACCAAAAAGGTGAACAGAAGATAAATACAATAATTTATACAAGTCACCTCTCATACTCTCCAGGTTCTTGACATAAGACAAATCTGAACTGTAATGACAGAAACCACTGAACAATGGAACTAAGCTTTGTATTTTAATAATAATTTATGATATTACGAAGCTGTCATATACTGTAGATCCAGTGATACTTTAAAAACACCTGTGGGAAAATGTAAACCTGAGCTTTCATTATGATTTTTGCAGTTAATGGCCTATCTGTATGTACTGACTTGTATTTTAGTCATACCTCAGATTTTCAAGGAGGACAGAGAAGAAGCAGAGAGTAAATGTCTGTATTACCCATCAACTGAGACGGCAGTTTAGAAACATTTTATTAGGAACCTGAGTTTAGGATGGGTTTAACATATATCATGCTCCAATCCATCTGCAGGTATCCAGTACTTTAAGTTCACTCCTGAGTGATGAAAAGAACAAGGGAGACAAGAGTAGGGAAGCACAAGGAAATCCACGCACCTTCAGTATTGGTTTGTGAAACTGCATCTCAAGGAGAAAAGGATGGATCCCAGGGTCATGAGTAGTAGAGGATTCACAAACAACGAAAGGGAAAAAGGAGAAAGCCACTTCCTACCCTTATCAAATATTAAGACTTCACTGCTCCATTGTCAAAGATCTCCTCTCTGATGCACCTTTTTCTTGTGATGACACCAATTACATTAAGCCATACCACCCACTAATCCAAATTAGCACTATCATAAGTTAAATTACATTAGAATCACGTAGATATTTCATCAGTACCTTTAGTTTATAAAATATAATTTAAGGTTTTCTTGAGAAAGTGTATTAAGGTAGCAGTACTGCACTGGCTATACTGCACCCACCATTGGGATTCAGCTGCTGCATGTGATACCCTGAAGCTGCTGGTGACAAAAGACAGTTCTGCTTTGGGAGAGTGGCTACACTCCTTAAAAAAACTCATACACCTCACCAAGATGTCTTCTCGCTTGCTCTTCTCAGCAGCTCCTACCAGCCAGGCTACTAGCCCAAACCTACAGAGAAACCTCACCCTCAGATAAAAATGTTTCCATCTTTCATGATGCATCTAGAACACACAGTCAGCTAGGCAGGTAATTAAATCCCAATCTGGCTCCAAATTCAGGCACACCTGAGCTGAAAAATGCTGTACCTGTCCCACACAGCCTAAATTTAAGCTACATATAATGTATCTTTCTATATGCACCTAAGGAAGACAGATAAACAGATATTCCTGACAAGCCATATACAATCTCTGGTGTTTTTTCTGTACTAAGCTTCACAACACTGTGGAAAATTTGAATTAAGTTTTGGGTTTTCTTCATGGATTTGAAAGGTAGGCATGCCCTCAGAAACTTGATGGGGGCAGCAAGAAAGAAAAAAAATCAACTAAAAATGGGGGTAGGAAGAAGAATTTTCAGAAGCACTTGAGGAGGAAACAAGCATTGCAGTCAGAACAAAAACTGTAAGTAATTCTGAGTAAAAAGCACAACCCAATAGACTCAGAATGTGCTCATAATTTAGAGAATTCATTATAAATACAGGAACAACAGCTCTGAACACAGAGCTTTTTAAGCTTTTTAAAAGCTCTGCTTTTTAATCTCAAAAGTTTACATGTGTTATGTTGGAGAAAACCTTGTCTTTTGTGCTTGCTAGCAGGAAACCCCTATTTTTACACTCAATAGTGCCAGAAGCTTCAGCGTCAATTAGTGACTCTCTGTTTACCAGAATAATGTGACTTCCATCAACAGTAACAAAGTGACACTTGCCATTCACCAAGTGCTTTACACTATTCTTCAGATAACTGAGTTGCTTGTTTTTACTAAAGAAAAGCATTAAAGGCTGTTAACAGCAAGTTCTGCTGCCTGCAGACATACTCATCCCTCCGACAAAAATTCAAACACAGGAACAAGCCTAGATTCAAAATTAAACTCTGGACTAATTCACACAGCCACAGATTACTGATGATCTACTGCCCTTTCAGGCACGCTAAAACCCTTTGAAAAATCCTTTTTGTGCTGAACCACACAAACATCTGGAACTATCATTTAAAAATCCCATTTGAAAATAGGCTAATTCACTCATTGGCTTTTAAGAGGGCACACTATATGCACATGATAGAACGCAAAATTATTTAAGTTCTCATATAATTTTTCAGAAAGGGGTATATTTTTCCAATTCTTCTTGAAAAAAATAACACTGGAGTATCAATTGAGGGATTTCAATGACTTTCATAGCTTGCAGATATATCAATAGTATACAGTAGCTATATAAGCTCATAAGCTTAACAGCTTGTAGTGAAACATACTAACTTCTACAGCAACGTGTCAAGAGCCTTTACATTAGAAAGTTATCTTGACATAATATTTATTTGCCACTTACCTTCTTCTTGGAAAAAAAAAAGTATTCTTATTTTTGGAAAAAGTCCTGGACAAGGTTTCAAAAGCAGGTTCTTTAATAATATTGTTTGCTTGTTTTCCCAACTGCCCATCATACACATTTCACCATTTAAAAAAAGGTGCTAGAGTAAACAAAGAACACTACAAAGTTGATGAAGCATCATGTACCATAAAACAACAAAGAGATATTTTTCTGGTTTCGGATCAAGTTGACAGAAGTTGTATTAGACCAAAGGAAAAAAAAAAATATTATTGCTTTAGCATATGCTCAAAGCACAGCCATAGTAGAGTGGTCTATACTAGAGAATACCTCTGAATACCAGAGAAGGTATTGCAGCATTAAATTTATAATCTGAATTAGGTACCATACACAAGACAATTAAACTGAGTATCTAGAAGTCCTTTCATAAGACTGCTCCCTGTAAGAGGACCATACAACATTCTCATTAGGAAGAAATATTTCAGGCTGTCCAAATTTATAGCTGCCAGGTGACTTCTGAGCATATTTTAATGTAGGTATTCCTCGTGTTCCAGGACAAAGCAACTCCTCCTCAAGGTATTTTTTTTTTCCTACTCCAACTACTACATGCATAAAATAGGCAAAGCCATATATCATATACACTGAGGTTGCTTTGTTATGTATGAGCTACTGGCAAAAGAAAGCAGCGCTGTAATAGCTGCTTAAAATAGAGAGCATAATTGGAGCAAATCAGCTGCAGCACAAACACAAAGGCATGGGGGTAAAAGGAAGCACCTTCCTTACTGCAGAAGGAAATATCACCTTCTTCCCAGCAAAACAAACTCTGCAGAAGAACAGCTATAGCAGTACAACCCATCTGAGCGCTTCTGCCACAGCAAAGACAGGATTATGAAAGATCATGAACTATACTGTTCTCTGTACTTTTTTATTTCCCAAAGGTATCACAGTACCAGCAAATTAAAGGAGCTTTCCTTCCTCCTCTCATGTGCACAGCTCCCAACCCCCAAGGACTTGCTACACAAACATTTATGTAGCCTTTTGCATTTATATATTTTTATTGATTCTGCTTTGGAAAAAGCCACATACTACTTCATTGCCCTACAAATAGCACCAACATTTAATGTCAAATTTACTTTGTACTTGTATCTGAGATTTGAATGCTGAAATGGTGCAGAGAATATACAGATGATTACTAGCCCTGCAACCTTTCACTGGATTTGTGGTCAACGAATAAGCATTTGCAATTTCAGTACTCTTTGTACAGTTATCATTTAACAATAGCTGCACACTGAATAGTTATTGTCTCTTAAGATGAAAATGAAAACTTGCTATTCCAGAATGAGAACAAAAAAAATGCCTCTTTCTTTTCTTTTCTATGAAAATACTTTTTTCTTTTCTGTTTTTCCTTGAGCCGAAAAGGCACTATCTCCTGAATGGAGTTTTGTAGACCTTCAAATTTAAATTTTCCCACTCATCTTCTGGAACACAAACTTGCAAGTGCAAAAGTTGGGATTTAATACTTACTGTTATTTTGTAGGAGCACACTCCAAGAAATGGTTTGACAAAGATGTTTAACATCCTCCATAAAAAGGAAATTTTGCTCAACTAATTCAAGATTTTGAACTCAACTAGAACCCTAAGAATTAGATACACTATATTCATTTTATTAAATGAAATTAGGTTTATTATCTTCAATATGAAGTGCTTGAACATTCTTGAATTTCTTTAAGAATAACCACAGTTTTTAACAAGCAACTCTTACATGGTTTGTCATTTTACAATTACCAGATGAACTGTGAAAAAAGTAAATAAGTCATTTTATACAAAATTGGGTATCTGTGTGAACAAGTCTACACTTTTCTCCTTATCTGGCATCACCAATACTTAGCCTACAGCATTTGCTATGTGACAGTTTGCCTATATGTTCTACATAACAATAGTTTTGAAAAAAACACTGACACAATCAATGCAGCCTGCTCAAAAATTTGATCTACAATCACCCAAGGCATACACAGATGCAATTTGATCATTTATTTATCCCTCAGAAGAAAGCAAGGAGTTTATGGGAGACCAAGAACAAAATGAGACTCATGGCTTTCACATCCCTATTTTGGCAACAACCCTTTACTTTCAGACAGCACGTGTTTACAGCCATTTGCAGATGTGTCAGTGCTCAGACATTACCAATGCAGTTTCAGAACTCATTCTGCTATACCAATGTCTTAAAAGAGTGATGACAAATCTTGATAGGTATTTTGAAAAATGTATCTTTACTACCTTCCCACATTCCCAAGAACTCATCTCTTCTCTCTCTTTGCCTAAGCAGCTCCTTAACAGCAGCCACAGTTTGTCACCTGGATGTGACAGAAAGTAGTATCATCATAAATCAAACAGAGCTGAAAATTGCAAAGCAAACTAAACACCCAAAGCGTCTTCAAGCATCTTAGTAGAGAGTAAAGAAAGAATCACAGAATGGTTTGCAGATGAAAGGGACCTTAACATCTAGTTCCAACCCTTCTGCCATGGACAGGGACGCCCTTCCACTAGACCAGTTTCATCCAAACTGGCCTTGAATACTTCCAGGGATGGGGCATCCGTAACTTCTCTGGCAACCTGTTTCAATGTCTCACCACCCTCACAGTAAAGTATTTTTTCCTAATATGTAATCCAAATCTACTCTCAATTTGAAGACATTCCCCCTTGTCTTGTAAATATTCTCTCTCCATCTTTTTTGGTAGACTCCCTTCAAGTGCTGGAAGGCTGCAATTAGGTCACCCCGAAGCCTTCTCTTTTTCAAGCTGAACAGTCTCAATTTTCTCAGCCCTTCCTCAAAGGAGAGGTGCTCCATCCCTCTAGTCAACTTGGTGTCCTTCCCTGGATTTGCTCCAACAGGTCCATGTCCTTCCTCTGCTGGGACCCCAGAGCTGGATGCAGCACTTCAGGTGGGGTCTCACCAGAGCAGAGGGGTAGAATATCCTCCCTCACCCTGCTGGCCACGATGCTTTGGATGCTGTCCAGGACACGTTTGGCTTTCTGGGATTCAAGCGCACATTGCCAGGTCATGTCCAACCTCTCATCCACCAGCATCCCCAAGTCCTTCTTGGCCAGGCTGCTTCTGACCTGTTCATCCCCAGCCTGGGTTGATATTGGGGGTTTCCCCAACCCAGCTGGAGCACCTTAGTCCTGTTAAACCGCACAGTGTTCCCATGGACCCACTTCTCAAGCTGGTCCAGGTCCCTCTGGATGGCATCCCATCCTTCAGGTGCGTCAACTGCACCACTCAGCTCGTGTCATCTGCACATTTGCTGAGGGTGCAAAAGAGCTGTTCCAAAATGTGTAATGCACGATTAGATAACATCTTATTTTTATCTTTACTAATAGCCATGAACAAAACTTAACACTGGATGATATGAGAAGCAAAACAACAGTCATTAAGAGAAAAAAAAAAAAAAAGGATACAGACATGTAAACTACCACATGCAAAACACAAGCAAAAGACACGAAGGACAAAGGTTGATGGTCTAAAATCTGAGGGTTTGATCAAGCCCAAGTTCACCCATGCTGGGGCTTCCAGTGCATCTGTCAAGTGATGGGCATGTACACCCAGGGCACAGAGCCCCTGTAGTAGCTTCATTGAAACATGGCACATAAGAAAACAATCTTGTCAATTATTATTATCATATCCAAGAACATAGGTGCTTTGACCAAACGCAGAAGTCACAGGGAGAAATAAAAGTCATTACAACACATAGGCAACAATATACCCAAACCCACATTCTTAGTTACATTTGGTTATGGGTTTTTGTTGCTTTCTTAGATGAGATCCAGAAAGACAGATGGCTCTAACAAACACCACACAGAACACCACTATCACTGTAGTGCCATGTAAAACACTTGTAAATATGGAGAACATAACGAGTTATAAAGAAACACAAAATCCAAATATTTAGTTAAAAGGGAATACAGCAAAGTAGTACAGAAAGGTATTACTGTAATCTTTTCATTATTAAACTTTTTTCCAAATTATGGCTGTGACAAATGAAAGCATTTAAAAAACCAATCAGTCATACATGATGCAAAAGCATTTATGAACTAATAAAAAAAATACTTGGTTACTATTTGATAACACGACAGTTTTGAGAGCCTATAATGTAGTCATGAGAGAAATAAATACTATGATAACAGCAAAACTATTTGAGCCTTTCTACAAATTGCTCTCGAGATCCCATCTAGTCATTTCCTTCAGACTGATTCAAAAACCTAGAGAGCTGCAGAAAAGACTGTGTTCTGCAAGAGAGTATTCCCAAAACGCTAGCTATGGTAAAACAAAGAAAAGGTCACAGGCAATTGCAGCTCTCTAGAAATAAAGTTAACTAGAATATACACAAACCTATTAAAAGACAAAGCTGACCTAGTAACACAAGCACCACTGCAATGGGAATTTGGAAAGGAATACAAACAGTTTAGGAAATACTCTGCTGCATAGCAGTCTGACACTGCAAAAGATGGATTCAGTCACCCAGTGGCCTCTTCTACTTCAGTCCTAAAACAAGGCTCAAGTGTATCATGTAGAAAAACAAAATAAACTCTCTTCTCCTTTTATTAATAAACCAGTTTATTAGTTGAGGCCCACAACGTGTTTTTTGATTGCTTAGATTTGGTAATACTTATACTACAAATTCTATATACAAACCATTATAATTTATACATGCTCACCCACATAAACAATTCCTAAAGGCCTGTAACTTAAACAGCAAGATCAAAATTCTGTATTTTTTCTTAATTTTGCTTTTAAGGAAGATTACATAAACCTCTCTGTCAAGGACAGAAACAAGGAGAAACCTTTTAAAGAATGAAATTACATGGAGTTAAATTTATTTTCTAGAAGCAGTAAATATATCTGCCTTCTCCTAATTTTCTGTCCCTGAGGAGTCAGTAACATATCAGCCATCTGCCCTTTATGAGAAAACACCTGTAGGAGATGGTACAATGGCTTGCATCATTGGGTTACAGCTACTTTTAACTATTTATTACCTCAATAATTAGAATGTTTAGCTTTTAAGATTATGGTTATCCTTGCCATAAAATAAAAAAGAAATAAAGAGAGCATGTGACCAAGCACAAGCATTTTACTAAGTCAAAGAGCAGTAAGCACAGCATATTCAATTATTTGTAGTATTAGGAAGACTTATTTAAAAGTTTAAAAAACAAACAAACAAAAAACCAAACCAAAACAAAAAGAACAAAAAAAAAAAAAAGGGGAAAAAAAAAGAGAAAACCCACAAAAACCACCCTGAGTGAAATACTAGCAAGGATTTTTTTGATTCAAACTCAATGTCGCAGCCCATTTTAGAAGAGCAATTTGTCAGGGGGAAGAGGGAAATTAAGTCATTCATTTCCTGCTATTAGTACTATTAGCAGGCAGAATGGCCCTGCCTTGCTCAGGGGAGTTTAATAGGTAAAGGTTTATAGTTGCATACTTTACTGTTTAACATCGTTTAACAGATTAGGCAGGAAGTTTGTATAACTCACCGAGGGTAATGCTGCCTGCTGCTGAGTGGTATCACTCACTTCTCTCCAGTCCCTGCCCCACATCTGTCCCAACCAAAGGTGCTTGTTTTCAGCTTAAGAAACAGGGCATGCAGATGACTGAGTGACAGACACTTGGGATTACACTCAGGTTTCAATTTGACAATACGAAGTTAATACTACTAAGAAGAGAGGTATCCCCAGTTTCTCATTCCTTAGTGCCAGCCCAGGCACAGTAATTGGTTTCAGGATTCTCAAACCAGTAAGTTGAGTTCTTTTGAATCTATCTCTGATACTCATCTCAGCTCTGGCACACATCCTTCCCTATTATCCTTCCTACCTTTTGGCACCATAATGAGGAGGAGGAAGGTGACATGATTAACCATAGATCATTTTCTTCCATGAGCTGAAACAGAGAAATTGTAGTTCTTGCATACCTCTGAGACAGAGTCCGTTTTCAGCCTTCACCCACACCCTGAACGCCATGAGTTACAAATAGCTGAATGAATTCTTCTTGGCATTAAAGCTTTCAAAACACCCCACCATCATAAACATGCCTACCTGATGCTGTCAGCAAGAGAGTTGCATAGACTGCAGTGACTACTGAATTAAAACAGTTGAAAGAGAAGCAAAAACTTCATTGCATGCAGTAGAGCAATCAACACTAAACCTAATGTAAGTGGGGCTTTTCCACTTCCACTTAATAATTTATATTACATGATTCTTCTGATGAGCATATTTTAAGTTTAAAATGCCCTTTTTTTCCACTGTTCATCAGCTGGCAGTGTCTGTGTGCCAAGCATATTATTCTCCTTCTGCAACTCTGAACTGACACTAGTTCTATAAGACATTTAATGTAAAAGTCCACTCGCATTTGTGAAAGGAGTTCAAAAGTTGGAATAAAACTGGACAGAAAACCTTGACCAGAATTTTGAGAAAATAAGGACAAGCAACATTTCAGAGGGTATAATTAAAGCTTCATCTTCTGGAGACCAGCAATTTTGGATTTCTCAGAAACCACACAAAGCGATAACTTATTGCTCAATTTGGGTGGTACAAAGTATTGTTTCTTCCACTTTCCCTCCTCCTCCCACCAGCTCTGGGCTATTCAAAGTGACTCAGAAGGATTTAGAATGGTCGCAGTTGTGTTAAACTCACATTTCCTAGCTTAGCATCTTTAGTGTGCATTAAGCTATGTTAAAAAGATGAGAGAGGAATGGATCAGTAAAAGTATCTATGCAGGCCTCCACTACTGAGGAAAAATTAAGCTGCCCTTGTAACAACCTTCTGAACAAGACACAGAAATATTAATGTGTTCATAAACTTGAGTTAAAATATTACTTCGAAACATTTGCTCCACTACAACTAAACCAAAACCAACTTACATACTTGTATCCTTTTTGATAAGCACCTAAGATCATAGAGAAGCAGGGCTGCCTCACAAGTAACTCCAGCACCAGCCAGCATTCAATAAACCCATCACAATCAATGAGACAGGAAAATCCTCAATATTTTCTTTGAAGATGAAAGAATTACTTCCTCAATTTATCCTTTATAATTTTTTTTCCTATTGGATATATTTGCTGTCAAGCTTTCAATTTAGTCCTCTTATTCATAAAAAATGAGTTAAGGGGAAAACCAATTACAGTTAGGAAAATAGCAACTTTATTTCCTCAGCTCTAGTTCTCATGCTCCACAGCACAGAGTTTGAAAAACATTGCCAAGATGTTTGCTCTGTTGAACTATAAACAGGTTCATTTGAAAGAAGAGAGAAGAAGAGATGGATCTATAAATTCAAAGTTCAGTGCCTACAAATGAGACTAGGCACACAAACATAGAAAAGCTAGTATAGATAAAGCTATATTTAAAATACTAAGCCGCTAATAAAAGCCTGGATTTGTTATAAGCACTGAGTCTAAAGATCCAAAGTGAGAAACGTAGAAGGAATAAAATTCAGAATCAGTCACTAAGTCCAGACACCCGCTGATCCTGACAAATACAGAGATACTACTAGTCTGAGATACTAAAGAACCAAAGCAACAAAACCAAAGCCTGACAGAGCTATCCATATCTGACAACGAAGCTCAAAAACAGCTGTTGGTTCTGCCAAAGAAGTTTGTTTCTGAAATACATTCATTTGCCATGCTCCCAGCAGCACCCAAATAGGATTTCCTGTATTAAACTCATTTTTCAGCATTAAATAGCATGCACAGTGAACCCAGCTTTAAAAATATTGGCATTGAGAGCATAGTGCTTATCCTTTGCATAGCTACTGACTGTTGAGTCCCATTACCCGGAATTAGTACTTCTAAAAGGAACATATTACCTCTCTTTTTCCCCAGGTTTCACTACGATCGGAAAAACACCAAATGTTTTTGTTCAGTTCATTTAAAAATAACAACTCCTATTACAGGCAAAAGTTCCAAGAGGTGCAGGCAGGGAGAAACCTGCACTGTTACACTTTCTGGGAGGCTACTGTTTGGTGGTATCACAACTCCCCAGCCCTACCAGCTGCTGCTTTAGAGGTAAGGACAAAATCCATTTAGAGAACTGAATGAGATCATACTTAAACATATTGATTTGGTGTTAGGATAACTTCTGTACACCGCTGTTTTCTGTTGTGTAAAAGTTGTCACTTGCTATAGCAAACAAAAGACTACAATTGCTTTTAAGAAAAGCATAGCTTAAGCTGACTTGGGAAGTGACACCTCTCTCATTACCAAACAATTACCATTTATTATCTATAACCTTCCTTGCCGCAGTCAAAGATGAATCCCATGCATTTGCACTTCATAAATATAGCAAGTTGCACCCAGGAGCTGGTCCCACACAGCAGCTGTGCTGTAAAACTGAATCAGAGAAATTAAGCGCCAAAAAGAGTGCCCACAGCATCAGCTGGCACATCCCCCACAAGCACATGCACACCGGCTGCCTCTACAGCACAGCCCTGGCCACCTCGTGCCACCAAGCAGCTGGTGAGTCACCTGCTTCATCATGTCCTCTGCAGCAAACTCTGTGCAGTATCTCATCAGAAACATGGTTTCTGAACATTCTGATTCCATTTGTCTTCCTTCTCCTTTTTCATTAATTCTATAAGCACTTCTTTTTCCACCACTCCCCTCTCTAGGGTTTTCCAAATTCCACGCCAAAAAACTCCCAAGTTATCACAACCATCATTCCCTTCTTTCCTTCCCCCCTTTAAATTATGCAAAAACAACATCTAAGCATCCAGAAAGTCAATCCTTGCTCTAGCTACCTCCTTTAATTTCAAACTCAGAATGAGGAGGTTTAAGGGACACCTTACAAGGACCATCAGCTAGGTTACAACAAGCATTAAAAGTTACAGAGTAAAAGCAGGTAAAGGGTTATGACAAGAAAGTGAGAAGCAAAATAGTTCAAAGTGAGGCTAAGTGAGTAGAAACTAGACAAGCCCTTGAAGGCTGCCTTCAGGAAGGGTTACAGACCAGCAGAACTATCATTGGCAACAACTCATTCAAGTGAGACAGGAATTAGTGATCATTTTTGGTTTACTTTGTAGAAATTAATTTTCCCTCATCCATGCTGTTCCAAAAGCCCTGAAAGAAACTCACATAATGTAAATGACGCATCTGATACACTGAAATGTATTGTTAGAAGCATTTGTTTCACCTTCCTTACTACACTACAACACATACCAGTTAATTTCCAACACTCTGAGATTCCAGAGCAACCCTAATACCTCATAACAAACCTGTGCCCATCCTGATGCTACAGTCAGCTTTCCAGTTTCAGGTTTACATCTTTTGCCAACACTCATACCACCCCAGTCTTTCTCTATCGTGATGCACCTTTGGTAATCAGTTCTTGACAATGACGTTATTTGGACTGTATATTCTTTGGGAAAAAGCAAAAGTTCGTTTGAAAAAATTACACCATTTGAGCAAAGATGAAGCCATACGACTGAACATATACATATCCTAAAGCAAGTTAGAGCTTCTAGAATATCTACACTCCTGTAACGAGCTGCATTTTGTCTAAGCATATTAAAGTCCTCGACTGTTGGGTTTCTCTCCCAGACAGGACAAGCATGCATCATTTTCATTTGCTTTCAGACAGAAAACATGATAAGAAAATGTCTCCCATTAAATTATTCTCTATTTGGCATTTAGATTGTATAGCATTCTGAGGCTTAAAGAAGTAAACTGAAAGAACAGAATAAAAGAACTTATTCTTCTTGAAAGGTAGGTCTTTACTACTAAAAAACTGAAGAGTTCCCATCTGCAAACATCTCTCTTCCTGCTTGGTGAACCCCCCCTAAATCTTCAAGAAAACAAAATTGATTTCTTTTTAAAGAATATATCCATTAGGTATTTTTTTATATGATAAACAGGATGCATTTTTGTTTGGAACTGCACAAAAACATGGGGATGTAGTCACTATTTTTAGACATGCCACAGCAACACGGAAATATTTTCATGACAACGAAAGCCAAGAAGTTAAGATATCTGACTAATGACCTTTAATGAACTCTTAAGTTCCCTTGAACAGTATGCATTACATACGCATTTTGTTTGGGGTAAAATATCTCACTTTCAGTGCAAATTATATATTTATTTTTACAATGTTTTGTATAAAACAAGGCCATGAAATCAAGCTACAGACTTGACACACCTTATTATAAACCCTTGCCCACAATATCCACAATGGACTCCAGAAGCAGATGGAAAACACACTCCTTAAAGGACAGTTTTTTCGAAAAGAGGAGCTCAGAGATTAAGGTGATAGATGGCAGACACCAACAAATACATACAAAATTTATATATTCAAGAACCACTGTTTCATTGTTGGAAAGCATCTGAGAAAGGTATATAGCTCCTATCACCAAGTTCAAGCATTACAACATCTCAACTAAAATAACAGAAGCGGAAGCTAAATGAATTCACAAGGTCAGGACCAAACAGGGCTATCTTTTTATGCCTCATTTAATTATCCAACAAAAACTGTATACACATCCTTTTTCCTAACAATATTGTGTTTAATACAGCGGCATAATCACACCACACAGGTCAAGAAGCCTTACTACAAGTACTTAGAAAAAAATCTTGTCTACTTTTTCAAATTAAATAGCCAGTAAAGGTTTTAAATCAACCTGAAGCTTATATACAGAGAAATTGCAAGGGAGTTTATGCACTTCAACATATTTAAAATATTTCTGAACATGTGTATAAGGAGTATCATGGTCGTACACATCAAAAATGCACCTGTAGGGTACAGCACAGCCTTTCCAGTGGACAAAGACACTGACATTTCAAAAGCTCTGTTTACCAGGGTGAGTCCACTTAGAACCTCCTGTACCTGGGAAAATGACAGAAGAAACATATGCAATGAAATATTTGAGCACTAGAAAAATTTCAGCTAAGGCTCCTAAACTATCAAATACAGGGTAGGTGCCATAAAAAAGGCCTTTTGCATCAGGTCGGTATCAACATGGACAGAGCTAAGTCTTTCACTTTTGCAGGTAAAGAGTACTTTCTCTTCCATTGAGACTTGTTAACTTGTTATTTTATTACAGTCTAATATTAAACTTTTACTAATTTTTCTCCTACAATATTACTCTCTAGCTTCTTTAAGAGTTGAGACAATGGAAGTATCACAAAAAAAATCCATCTCAAAGAGATTGCTAGGATTGGTAACTTGGCTATTACTAGGCAGTACCACAAAGATATCATAGTGAGTTAATAAGCCTAGAGCACAAGAATATATTTGCATACTTATTTTACAATGTTTACTTCCTTCCTATTTGCTACACAAGTGAGCTGGCATTACTTCTTTCAATTAAAACCTGCATTTTAAATAACAGCATAAAATTGCATATATTCCACCCAGCACAAATCAGGCCTCTCCTGAAGCCACAAAGACTGCTTTTCTTCTGTCATTCACTTGTCCAATATGCAAAGCATAACTGTCAATCAGCTACCATCCCTGACAGCATAATTGCTGAAGAGAACATGAAAAACACGAGGAGGGTTGGGACCAAAAGAGATACCAGCAACATTGCTCCTTGCACACTTTAGTACTAATTTAGGATTCTTCTTCATTAAGATTCCTTTCCAGTCACTGTTAGAGCAAAACAATGAACCTGTGGAGGCAGGTTGAGGAGACCTTAAAAGCCAGCACTGCCAAATAGGTTTGGTTTGTACCACTCCTATTCCTTTCAAAAGCAAGCTGTAGCATCATTCACCAATAGATGCCTCATCTCTTCAGGAGCTGGTTTGTCTTTACCAATAGCTCCAAAATTCCACTTTTTAACTTCTTACCTGGTCCACACTCCCCTCTCTCAGACTGAACACATGTACAAGTTTTCCTCTGTGAATGTCTAACAAAACTACATCTCACTGAATGGATGGCATCTTTCTTCTCATTTTACTGCTGCCAATTTAGGATTCTATCCGCAAAATTTGTTTGAAAAAATTTAACGTGTCTGTCTTGTGTGAAATAATACCAATCCTTGTAACACTGCAGCAAATATTTAAGTTCATCAAAGTTATTTAACAGTTACACAGCACAGAGGAGCAGAAATTTTTCTGGAGTCATGATCTGTATTGGAAGATGCAGAGATTTCTGTAAATCATGATGCAACAGAAGTGACATTTTTGCCTACTGGGAGGCAGCCATTCCTTACAGGATTCAAAAGTACCTTTTCTTTTCAGTCTATGCAGACTGAAAGTCCAGCTTTTACCAGCAAGCATAAATAAGAAATACTGGTGCATATTAAGCCATTTATTAAGTTTCTTTAGTAACTAAAACCCCCGTTCCAAATCCCTAATTCAAAATTTTAAAAAAGTAAATAAAAGCAGAGACTCTATAGCCATATCCAGCTGCAAGCTTTGCAACTATTTTAGCATCAGTGATCTAGAAAAACATTTAACATGTTAAAAAAAATTATTTTGAAAATTTTATAAATACCATTGACTTGCACTTGACTAATTCTTGACCTTGAAGATATCAGCCATTTGTTATCTACTATTAAAATTTTATATTATCTAAAGAATTTCTGGTCTTCTTACAGAAGGTTATTTATATTCCACTTCCTGAAATGGAAATTCAAAGTTTCCTGAGATAAAAATGTTTGTGACTCACTGCGGGGGTTTTACAAGACACATCCCTTTAAATCTGAGCAAGTCAGGCGGTCTGGGTAGCTTATATAAACCTGAACAAAAACATTTTCTTCAGGTTCCACCAACGTGCCCATTTCTAGAGTTCTATTTCAATCCAGCACACCTCCTGCTTTGATAGCGATGGCACACAAGCAAAGGATGTTGTCTGAGTAATTTTAAGTGTTGCAAAACTTATAACTTAAAAACACTATAGTGTTACCTTCTAGAAACAAGGAAGAAACTTCTTTTTTATGAGGCCAGTGAATGACTGGCACAGGTTATCCAGAGCAGTGGTAGATGTCCCTTCCCTGGACACATTCCAGGTCAGGTTGGCCAACCTGACCTAGTTGAAGATGACCTTGCTCACTGCCCAGCTGGACTAGATGACCTTTAAAGAGCCCCTCCAACCCAAACCATTCCATGATTTTTTGGGGTTTAAAAAAAAAATATTTCAGATGTCAACATAAGAAAAGTGAACTTGCAACACCTGAAAGAAGCAGCAGAAGCAATTTTGGTTCTGTCCTCCCTTTCTCTTCTGTGGAAAGACAGAACGAGAATTTAATAGATTAAATCTTTGTAGCTTTGTCTAAAAGACAATAAATTAATTCTGATGGCTTCAGTTGCATTTTCAGAAAAAAACTTTTATTAGTATATTTGCAACTAATGACATTTATAAAAGTGAAACATCTCATAAGCAAACTCCACTAGTTCAGACAACTTAAGAAGCTGCTGTATGACTAAATAAAGTTTATTTCTCTGCTTAGCAGAGGGAAGGAATTTCCCCTCCCAACGCCCTAAAGGCTTTTGATGCATTTTTTTCCTTTTCACAGAAGAAATGATTAATAACTATGGCTTAAATCCAATGTACAGTTTTGGCAGCTGCTGATGGGCCGCTCCATCTACTTGCTGCTCCCTCTTTGCTACGCTCAACACGTGCTGTTAAATGCATGCTGTCAAAAGTGCTAAAATGATTCACTTTTAAATGTGGTAAATCTAGATAGTGACTACTTGAAGTTGCTTCTTAACTGCAGGTGTAGAAAAACAAGTATTTTTCCTGTCAAAAATGGCATGCCAGTTTTCAAAGTATATAAAAAGAACCATCAGGTAAAAAGAAGTTGTAACTTTTTCCACTGTCTACAGAGCAAGGTGCAATTAAACAAATTGCAAACTTTCCTATAAGCAACAACACAGCCATGAAAAACAAGCTCTTACGACTACTGGAAGTCTATTTTTTGCCTCCACAGTTTACACAAGTAGCATTGTCTCTAAAATTACTGTTTAGCCACGATGGAAAAAGATCTGTTTTCAGATCACCAAAATAAAACTTCTCTCTAGAGTACAGTCTGGAACCAAGAATTAAGAAAAACCTTACTTGAGAGATTTATGCATTTAAGAAGATTATGCCATGATTTTTGTTTCAATCCCTCGCATGCAATATAGCCTTTAAGAGAACAAGAGCATCCCAAAGACAAATACAGATGCTACTCCTAACACTTCAAGATCATTTAAAGTCAAATAAATGCTTGGCTGTCTTAAGATACCAAGGAGTAAATATATTTCATTTCCAATACCAACCAAAGGTTGAGTCTTTGTCAGGTTTTAGAATATGTTCCTATACAGAAATAAGAGAGCCTATAAACTTTACTGTAAAAGAACAAATTGGAGATAACAGGCATCTTGAAGTGTTATTTATTTTCTTCCTACTTTCAAGTTTTATTTTATGTATTAATTTTTAATGTTGCTCCTGTTTTGAAGCAGTGCTAGCAATGTATTCAATGCCAGCACCAGTAATTTCCTTCTGTTTTCTTTTGGTTTGCTTGGTTTTAAGTACAGAATTAAAAATGTAATTATTCCATGTAAGGACATTTCATTGAAATTGGAAACCCTTGCTTGTTTTAATTAACATTAGCAGTGTTGATTTCCATTTCAAATTGGTATAACCAGTTTTTAAGCAACAAAAAATTTTAAGTATTTAAATACTTACTGTATTAACCTGTACTAACAGATACTATATTGTCAATGAAAGAGGGACAAAAACATTAACTAGCTCCCAGTCTTCTCTCTACAAGCACTGTTTGGTAGCCAAGCATAAACATACAGAAAGGCTGCTTTTCTTATTAATTCACTAAAAGTATATCTGGTCTTCCCACAGGAAAATTCTTTCCTCCTCCTCAAACCATACAATCATAGATCTATGGATTCCCCTCTTCCTGTACAACAGCAGCACTTCTTTTTGAAAGATATGCCAGACTAGTAAAATCAAAAATAATACCACAAAAGTCCCAGTCAATCCATGCTCCTGTCTATCCTCCTGAAGTACAGACATTATTCCAACCTTTATTTTTAAGTCAGCCTGCCTAATGGTTTCATACAGCAATATTTACCACCTTAGCATTCTTCTCTCACCCTTTTTGCTCTCCAAACAGCATTTCTAGTGAGCTGCATGTTTTTGTGATCTATTGGAAAAAGTTATAGGACTGCTTCAGTTTCCCTTATGAATAGCAGCACAGTGAGATGAGACATACCTATTGACACCACAGACATCCAAAAATTAGCTTAATCAGCTAACAGTCATTTAATTAGTCATTAATTAGCTTAGCAATCACTTAATTCATTGGTGAAGTAATACTTGTACAGAAAGAGAGCAAGGAGACTACAAACACTTCACTACATTTTATTAAAATGAAAGCTGTTATTATCACACCTACACTCTCTCTCTCCAGGCAGGTCTATAAAAATAACAGCCTGCAAAGCAGTCAAACCTGACACAAGTGCAGACATTAACTGTACTGGCAAAGCAGCTTTTGCAAATGTCTCTTCTCAGAACAAAATGAGTATTTGGTGATATGACATGATCAGAAGAATTTTTGCTTGTGTGAAAACTGATCAGAACATAAGCAAGACTGGTACCATTTTACAGGAAAGCATCACTGACACTCCTTTTCCTTCTGAGCATCTCAGTCCAGACATGAGGAGCTCCCACAGCCTGCTGCATGCAATTTATATATGACATTAGAGCCTATTAAATCAGTGCATGGACAGCTTTGCCAATAGGTTAATTTAAATCATGGAGATGCTCAAATCCAATTACAGCTAAAGCACATTTCTACCTGAATCAGAACGAAAACAACAAATAGTGGAGAAAAAAAAAAAAAAGTAGAAATAAGCTAAAAACCTGGTCATACTGAAAAAGCTCTTCACTCAATTTTTTGCAATAAAAGATATTCACATACTACCTTCTGTAAATGAAAATTAATGAGGTTACCTTAAAACTTATCTCAGTTGTATTTAAGCAAAAACATGGGATGAGTTGCTATAAACTGAAGTCTACTTCTTTCTCCTAATATAACCTCCCTCTGAAAGTTAGTTTCTTCTGCCACTACAGTAAATGAAACAATATGTCTTTCCAAAGAACCACAGATCAAGTGCCAAGTGCTGGAGGGGACAGTTAACAGACGCAGAAAAAGAACCTACCTGGAAACATGCACCACATACTCTGACCTCCTATCCTCTTCTATTTCATTTCTTTTCCCGTACTACTCATCTGGGGCTTAGCCTTTAAAAACCACCGACCTCTTAAAAAGACATTGTTCTGGTAAAGTGGTTAATATTCATCTACTATGTGTGAAAATGTCACATAAAGTAGTACCTACTCTGTTGGCTGTTAGGCTGCTTCTGGCAAACATCACTGCACTTCATTATTTAATAACTTCCTCAGCATTCAGAAACTGTCTGGACTAGTGGACTGAAGGTTATTAACATTTTAAAATGCCTGCAGCTAGTATTTCCAAGTTGTCCAAGAGAGTAATTATTGCCCACATTATTGTTAAATATTAGCACCTGTTCATATGATATAATCCAACATATTTTCAAGCTGGTCTTTGCATTTATTTTGCATACAAACACTTTTTCCCCTTAAATAAGCTACACTAAATTCCTCTTAAGAGAAACAGGACAAAATATTGATACCAAATGACCTTTCTTGGGTTTGGATAATGGAGGATATTCCCTTAGCAAGAAAAGGTGACATTAACATGGAAAAACACTAATTGTATACAGAACACATTCTACAGAGTTACAGGATCCTCTCTTCATTCTGAAGAGGAAAAAAAAAATTACAGATGGTTATTTCAATAAAAGCCTTCCACAGACAGCAGCACAGTGATGCTCAGGTTGATGCACAGCACCTCACCTAGGGCAAGAGAAAAACATCCACTTCCATCAGCAACACCCACCTCCATACGTACACCTCGACTCAACCAGCATATGACAAAACAATCCCCTCACCTCTAGTTAGCAAAAAGGGTCAGAGTTACTTGAAACTGTAGCAGGTTCCCTAACAAAAGTCTGCTCAAGTCTCCCAGATGGCAAAAACAGAATAATCATCTTTTGTCACTATCAAGATTGACTGGTGAACACTTTTATCTCATTCTCACAATTTTGTTTATTTTTATCGACTAACCATGGGGAAGTAAGAACCCACATAAACACAGGTTGTAACTGAATTAGCTACTCAAGACTGTGATTCTTACACCTTCAACTACCAAGTCAAACTGCAGGACCTGGAAGATATACAAAAATTGTTTTCTCTTGGGTGTGTTTCTCCTGAAAGTATGGGCACATGGGTGGCAGACAGACAGGGTTAGATAAAGCTACTGTGGTATTTTAGAACTAAATTTTAAATTACCTAATTTAAATGGTCATAAGGTCCCTCCAAACAGCAGCCTACCACCAAAAAGTCTTAAGATCTGCCTTTTGAAGCATCATCCAAAAAGCCTTAAAATTTGCCTTCTGAAACAGGCAATATCTTTCAGCTGTCCATGGGTAGCAATTACAGACAAGTCATACTGCAGAAACAGCAAAAAAGTTTTTTTTCTCTACATTGCTATTACTGGAAGTACCATAACTTCCAGAGATGCTCAAAAAGCTGGACACAAAAATCTACACCAGAGTTTATTTATAAGAAGTCAAATTATCTGGAAAAGAGCGCTCAAGTCCTTGGCTTGATGTCACAGCTCTAATGGCAGTAGACAGCAAAGCAGTCTGGCATTAAAATATTTGTTTACACATGCAAAAATATATCTTTACCTTCCACTCTAAGTTGACATTGACTATGAAAGCATTTCTTAGCATCCAAATCCACAATTTTTCCCACCTCTACTTTGTCAAACAAGCAGCAGCTCACAGAAAATCCAAGAGATGAAGTTTTATTTCTCAAAACTATTTGGAAATCCAACTAAATACCTCCAGGGTTCCACTAAAAACTATTAATACTTGATTCTGGATGCCACCTATATTTTTAAAGCTGGAATATGGCATTTGAATAATTTACTTGTCAGCTGATTTTCCAGATTACATCTTTAACAGACATGGGGAAAGACTGACAAACTGCTACCCACAATTTCAAATATGAAATACTGATTTGGAAAGTACATCCTCATTCTTACAGTCTTTTATGGTATTTTACAGTCCTCCTACGTGAAATGGAGAAGTTTTGTTTCCTTTCTTAAAGACATACTTTGTTCAAACTGAGCATAATTATGAAATGTTAGGCCTGTATTAATAGTTGCTATAACTCACACTAACTTGAGACAGCATCGTGAGAACAGAATAACAAAAAACCCTCCATAACTGAAGATATAGAGCATATTCCTGCTGTTTCAAACATTCCACACTGCCAAGCAATACCATTTCAGTGTAGCTGTATTAGTTCCAGTCGCCCTAACACATTTATTCGTAATGCAAAATAAAACCAAACCAAAGAAACTGCGCACACCCCACAGGATGGAAAGGTCATTTTCTTGATTTTATCCAAGTGCAAACAGATGTTTGAATAGAGTATTTTTTTAATATAAACACAATCAGAAACCATTTTTAAAGTATGTCATTTCAATATGGTGTTGTTGTTACCAGGAACTTTATTTTTTAATAAAAAGCAAATGTAAACTACAAACTATGGATTAAACAGCAATTTCATAAGTAACAAGCCAAGAAAAAAAATCCTATGATTTTTTTTTAATTTCGGCCTACTAAGAGATGTCAGGGCAATTGCTAATCCACCCTTCAGATTTTGACATTATATGGGATTTATAAAAAGGGTTGTTTTTCAGACTGAAGAAGGAATCTGTCCATAAGCAGCAAGTACGCTTTAGTTCTTACGACAGACTGAATTCCTTTTACCCCTTAATGCATTTTTCTTGCATTGTTCATTACCAAAGTGAATAATTTTGCAGTTTTAGAAAGCTGAGTCCTAGCAGCACACACCAAACAGAAATAAAGTTCCACACACAGAAAGCCTGCAACTGTGAAGAGAATAAGAAAAGAAGAGAGAATAAAACAGTAGAATGAGAAGAGTAACCAAGGGGGGAAAAAATGAATATTACAGTTGATAATAACTGGGAGATTCTCAGCTGGAGAAAGGAAAAAAGCCTTCTGCTCATCAAAGAAACAAAATTAGGTGATGGTGGTATAATAGGCAAGCTGAAACACACAAAAGATGACCCATTATGTGAGGGATGCTGTATTAACTAGTGCAACATTGTTACTGTATCTGGTTTCTTATCAGGTCACTATTTCGCACCTACCTGGAAGGTTCTCACTATTTTCTTTATCTGTCTCAGATCAAAAGACAATTTTCTGGTTAGCAGGTGGTCTCACACATCACGTATTTACACAGAGAGACCCCTTTTGTAGTTTTTCCTTTTTTCCTTTTTTTGTTTGTTTGTTGGTTGCTTAGTTTTTTAATTACAGGAAAAACCTTTAGCAAGATCTTCACAGAAGATCTCCTCCTCCTGAGAAGATTAATTAAAATGGCAAATTAATCCCCCGGGAATAATTCCCTTTTAATATTATCAAAGTAAAGAATTTATAAGTGAATTACATTGGAATCTATTTGAGAAGCTACTGCGAGTGTCTGTCCCTGAACAGCAGGCTCCTAACTAAAATTTTCTAAATGACTCATGATTGCAGTATCTCCAAGTTTTGTAAGTGTACTCTGAGCAGGTTATCCTTCCAGAGCAGCTGCAATGCAGGCATTGCAGGGCCATGCTATCCTTAGAGCTGGAATTTGCTGAAATGACTCAACGCCAAGGAGCTGCTGCTGAACACCGTGGTGCTCCCTGCAGACCACCACATTTGATGGTCTGTCACTGGAGGCACTCATAGATCATCTACAGACACTACTTTGTCATTTTTCACTCCTTACAGACACTATTTTGTCATTTTCTTCTGGAAAAAAAAAAAAACCCACACCCATCTATCTTGAAAGACAAATGTCCATTCTGATGTTTTAGACAGCAGATACTAAACCAAGAAATCAAGTAGCAGATGCAAAAAGGATCATCTTCAGCACACAACACATAGCCTCTTGCCTTACTTTAAAGCTACCAAATCCACTCATTAAATGGAATACAAAATTACCCATTTTAACATGCAACCAAATTCCAGTGGTTTCAAGGCCAACTTTCAACAGACAGCAAAGCACATGAAAAGATACTTACCACCCTTCAATAGGTCACAACTGGAAGACAAGACAGAAGTTAGGTAGACGTTAAAGGGGTTCTTTGTTATAACTGCAGGTCCCTGTTATTTTAAATGGCTAGCATTAGGAATACAAGAAAAACATGAAAGCAGCCTAATTATTATGGTGACTACTTGAATGCAAAAGAAAAGTTGTGAAAACACAAAGTTACTCTCTGTCTGCAGAGTCTACAGAATATTTTGGCCAAGAAAAAAGGAACAGGACCACAAGTTCATAAAACCTCTGAGCACTAGGACTCATACGACAGTTGCTGTTTCATCCTGTCTGCTAGTTAAATACAGAATTAAAAACTGATATTCCAATTATCAGGGCACCAGAAAGGTTAAAAACAGGGTCAGTATTGAAAAATATTTTCATTGTGATTGTTTCCTAAGAAGTGCCACGCTACTTTTTAGAAAAAAATTAGAACATTCTGTTCAGTACTTTCAATTTCTACAGCTAAGAGCTGTTTCAGACATACAGAGGCTTCATAAGCCTCTTTCAACTGGCACTGCACACTGAGGATGAGATAGTTAAATAGTGACAAACTCACTATTTGTTTTCCTGAAACCTGCTCAAGACAACACGTTACAAAGTCTCCTAAAACCAAATGCAAAGTACTAAACACTAATCAGGTCCATTATAAAAAGTTATACAAAAAACAGATACACAAATATGAAGTTAAAATAATCAACTACTGCTGACAGTCCTAATTCTAAATATCATTTACTGCATATGGAAGTACGAAACAATATAAAATAAAGTCAAATGACAAAACAGTCATTATAGACTATATAACATACTGTTAAACCCATATTCCAAAAAGGAGGAGTTACTCACCTTCAGAGGTTTCAATAAGTACCATAGGTTTAAATAAATTTTAAAAAGGGGATCACAAGAAGACCTGGGTGCCTCACCCTTGCTAGGTTAAACTTTAATCATGTCTGCAAATGTAACTTCATTTTCAATTTCTTATAGCAGTAGTTATTCCGCAGATGTACTTTACAGTGCATGCTTGTTAAGTGGTCATACTACAAGCTTAGAAGTTCAGTTGTACTACTGCATAAACAATAGTTTAAACTTGAATGACTAAACAGGGCTGAATTTAAGACCTTGCACTGAACCCTTACTATGAAAAAAACAGTTATTTAGTCAAAAGCCTTCACTGCACTCCCACATCTTTGCTGCCCTCAGGATTGCATTCAGTACTCTCTCAGGGGACTCGTTTAAGTGGTTAAGCCTTTTGTTTGTAAATTGGGGAGAACCTCTTTCATACACCAGAACTCACAAAAAAAGTATGTGTTTAATGATCATTTGCTTGGTATTTTCATGACCTCCAAGGTGGGAGAGACCTTTCATATTTTAAGATTCTCCATGACTTTACATAGTTGGTAGAAGCACGGAACAGATGAGCATCTCCCCCACGTATAAATCTGTCTCTATGCCAAAGTCATTAAGGCCATCTGAAAATCTACATGGGAAGTAAGTCCTACCACATAGGATACAGCCTATGTTCCTCTGCCTCCACATCCCATTCCACATGTAGACTCTATTAAAAGGAGAAATAATTGAAACTGAAGTTGTTACTGTCCTTTGCATTTTAATCAGTCACATAACTGTTGTGGACACCAAGAGATGATTTTTTAAAGTTTCATTTTTGGAGGTGAACCAGTGTATGCCAGAATCACAGCATGATACTGCAGAGCTGAGGATCTGTGTTTCATTGCGGAAAAATACTTTCTGTACAGTTCCTTTTGGGAAGGAGAGGGGAGAGGACATGCCAAAAAAAACCACAACAAGTAGCATTTTTGGAGGAAGGCACTTCCTGACCTTAGCTTTCAGATAAATCCCAAACTGAAGACATCTATAAATAGAAGAAACAGGAAAAGAAATCAAGGTATCAAATGTCACTTGTTTGAAGCAGAACTTTCCTTTCTCCTTAAAAGACATTGTGACACAGTTTTCCTAAAGCAATGCAGTGTGCAAGTAGTCATGATCTTACCAGCCTTCATTATCTCCTGGCTCATTTTACAACCAATCTAGAAATATTCTTCACTAGTGTTTATAAGTAACATTCAAGCCTTTCAACACACTCAGGCAACTTACCACAGACTCTCAAAGCCATTTTGTCACATTAAATTTAACACATTATGATACGGCTGCAAAACTTAATAAGCATGTCTTCTACTATTTTATGTGTTTTGCAGAGTTGGCAAGTTTTAGATTATTTCTTTTTGAAACTAAGATTACTCTGGAACAACCAGGGTAGGTAAAGTTATCTTGAGAATGGCATTTCAGCAGCTATCTAATAGCAGAAGGGACAGGCCAATATTTGGCTGACAAATTGTGATAAGCATGCTCTAAAAATAAACAGCGACTTATGAGGCACCAAACACCATGAAGCTGTGGCCATGGGGTTTTTTTTTAATATAAAATGGAAACCTCATGCAATAAACCAAGGTGCCTTGTGAAGTCACTCATGGTTAACAGAAGTAATACTTCACCTAAAAGCTATTTATGAAGGCCGGGGTAACCATTAGAGCACCTGTTTCAGACAGACCTCCTTTGTTCAAAAGAAATGTAAGGTACCTCACATGCTGGAACTTGGGCCAATGTCAATAGCAAATCCAACTGGATTTATGTAGGTTGTGTCACTATAAACTGTGTTACTTTCGTCATGGCTAAATGTTCGTTTACTATCAAGCCAAGATGGATTGTAAGAAAGTGCTATTATTTTCTCTTCACTTCTAAATTCACATAAAATATTCATTCACGTAAGAACATTAGACCTTAAAAAGCAATGTTTGCTTATCAAGCTGGTAAAGGTAGAAATCTGACATATGACAATTCTGATGATGACAAACTCGAAGTATTTGTGTATTTTGTTTTATAAGTGAAAAATAACTTGCATAAGGTTCATTGTATTGCAATTTATAAATAAATGGGGGTTTCTTTCCAACTCAGAAATAAATAAATGTGAAATAAATTATTAGCCAAATCACCCTGCTCTAAGTGCTTACTTAGTAAGAAAAGTATCTGAAATGATGACTAAGGCACAAAATTCAAAAAGCACTCCAATAGGGGTTTAGAAAAGGTGAAACTACAGGAGATCAAATTAATAAGACAGAGGTTAAACCATAGCACAAGGCTAGATTAAAAAAAATAAGTACAAGAAGGGAGAAGGACCCATAATTTGCCTGGGCATTCAGAAACATAATTCAAAAAGAAGTATCCTATCCCAAAACTCAATTTTCCTTGCTTTGGGTTCTTAGAACCATTTTACAAAGCTAACAAAGTGTTTCTACACCATCGTGTCAATCACATTTTCCAGGAATATCCAGTAGTCTAGAAGTTTTTCAACTACTAAAGTGATATTCCTCTACAAGTCAAATGAAAGAGTTGTACAAGTTTCTTAAAGAGGATTTTGGACTAGTGGAGATCAGCTATCCATCAATACTCAGTCTGGTAAAATACAAGCTAATAGCACTAAAATAGATGGCTGTCTAAAATACAGCACAGATGGAACACACTCCTCTTTTCCACCTTGGCAAACACCTACAACACAGCTACAACAACTATCATCCTTCCCTTGGCACTGTTACCTCAAGCCATTTTCAACAGCTGAGCTGGAATTGTGTTGCCATCTGATAGTCGTTCAGTGGCCTATGACCAAGGAGTTGGCATCTTCCAACTAAGTCATCTTGAATTAAAACAAGGCATTGGTGCTAATTAGCAGCTTTCAGCAGTAATGGAGAAGCCGTGACAAGGATGGAAACTCAATTACCCTTGTTCCAGCAAGCGCCTGTTCCTGGTCAGCATGTAGCTGGCAGAGCCACTTGTGTTTCCATATCTATGGCACATGTGAAATACTTCAGTCTTCAGATCAGACCACTGCGGGCCATTCACACAGAGGTCTGATCCTTTGTGCTTTGTACAAATTTGTAACAAATCCATTGAAGACCGCCAACACACTGGGTGCACTATGTAGCCATGTGTACCATAGGGTCAACAGAGAACACAAAATGCAACTCAGACTGAGACCCTCACAACTACTTTCCTGTAACTCAGAGTGAAAACTGCCTCACTGGGTGCGTTTACCATCTGCTTGCCAGCTCCTTAGCAGTGAATGAATGTACATTCAAGCTACTTAGTTACTGCACTCATCTAGTTTAGAGGGAGACACCACCTGAACACCACTCATCATTAACCAGTGCAAAATCTTATTTCTTCTTTCATACTCAGAGCATCATCTATGAACTACACTGCCACTTATTGTTTTTCTTAAGATAATATAATTTCAATCGATGGCCCACTTACTGCCTTCACTGGCAAAACTGCCGGTTATTAACCGCCCTCAACAGGAAATCACAAAATGTGTCAAGATCAACTACATCACTTCAGCTTTCAGCATCTTGTTATGAATTCAGCAACTGGGATAAAAGCCCAACCACATTAAACACCTTTGCCACACATTCTGCTTCAGCAGCACCCAGCACCTGCTTTTTTCTTCCAGTTTTTGCTCTTTTTGGAGACTGTGGTTCCTCCAGAGCCAAAGAAGAATTCCACAGGCACAACTCCTGTTGTGGTCTAGGAATATTATTCCCCAATTTAGTGTTCTCACATAAACATTCCAAAGCACATGGCACTCACTCACTCTCCTTTTCCCTTCCCCTGTGGCAGGATGGAAAGGGGAGTTGGAGGCACAAAAGGTAAAGATCACGGGTTGAGATCAAGAGATAAGAACAACTACATTTCAGTTTTGCAGTTCATAGCATATAAAGTTCAAAGCTATTTCAACATGAAGTACCATCATACATAAACACAATAAAATGCCACAACTTTGAAATATTGACATAGCTATTTAAACCAAAGTTCATCTTGTTTGTTACTATAGCTATGGCACCTTCCAAAACTGCCTGAGCTACTGCACCCAGGCAGAAGTCAGCGATGGGGTGCTGTGTTCTGGCAGCGCCTGCCTGTCCAACAGCACTGCCGAGGGAAGTCACTTTGAACACCCACAGCACCACTGGCAAGGGGCAGAAGTCTGTAATACTGCACAGACAAGCCTCTCTCTCCCTCAGTTCAAAATGTATCTAAATATTTACTACCATGTATGCTGTGTGTTCTGACATATCTTTTGATAAATAGCAAAACTCCACAGAACCATTCACATGAGCGCTGACTACTCACATAATGCAATGTGTAACTGATTTCTGCAAGGTCAAGTATTTTGAGGAAATCTTCTGTGTGGGTGAGGGAATGGTTTCCTGACAAGATTAAGCACTCACCTCAAAGTCAAAACAAAAACAATAGAGGGTACATATTTTAGGTATGTCCCAACAGACTTCACATGTCAAATGGAAAAATGTGTACGTCTCTCAACTTGTATGCCAATAAAATTGTCACTTCCTTGTTTCGCCCCCAGGAAGAGAGCCCGCCAGCATTCAATTTTCAGGTACCATGCAACAAACCAACGTAAATACAGGCAAGATTCAGTATAACAATACAAAAAAAACCCTCTCAGGCTTTAGCATCTCATCCACCCAATTCAGTGCATGCAAAGGTAGCATTACTACCCAGGCTTCTTACCATCACTATATTCCACTGGGGGAAAATAATTTAGAGCAAGAGACTTCCTACAAAAGCTTCCTTTGATGTTAATCCTCAGAACAAACAAAAATTAAAGACCTCTCTCAAGATGATTGTTGCATATATGTCCCATAAGTTAAAAAAAAATTATCATTTTAGGAAATGCATCAAAAGTAAGTAATGTCATCATATTCCATCCAGTTTACTTTTTTTTATACTTCCAGACAGTGCTTGGAAATGAAGCACCATACACTCTCTGGGAAAGGTTACGCTATGTCAGAGGTTCCTACACACAACCATAAGCATTTATTCTCAATCTTGTAGCATAGGTCTTCACACCTTCAGCTGCACCAACACAAACACTTGAAGACACAATCTAAATCAGAGTCACTTAAATTTTAGAAAGCAAAAACCCTACTACACTATCTCTCAAAAGTAAGTTCCTTTTCTTTTGTTCAGCTGACAAGATTGTACCACTTATCCTGCATGTACTGCAGCCTCACGAACAGTCAGATGGGCAGGAATGAGGCAGCAGAGAACATCAGGATGGGAAACAAAGTGAGTGAGTGGCTTTGGTGGGTGCCTGGCATCCAGCCAGCATCAACCAACTACAACTAGCTTTGCTGCTAAAGAAATACAATGTACCACAAAAGATTTAGCCTTTGGTTTCAGCAAGTCAAACCTCAAGCAGATATTGGTGGTACAGCCTTGTTTTCCCATCAACTGCTTACAAACCACACTTGTGTAACATTCTTTCTCACCCCTCTAAGTTTTGAGTTATTTTTTGCTTAACAGCGCAAAAAGTGTGAATGACTAACTTCAGATGGAAAAGGCTATATCAATATTTTTTCCCAACTACAGTAAAAGTAAAATAAAGACGAGAGACCAGTATCCGTAAAAATACAGAATTGCAAATATAAACTAAAAAACAAAAAACAAACAAACAAACAAAAAAAAACAAAAAAAAAAACCCCACAAACAAAACAGCAAACTACTAAACAAACAATCCATGGGGAACAGGAACTACCTTCCCTTTTAGAAACGCAAAACAACTATGTAATAGATGTTTTTATTTATTAAGCAAAGTTTATTTTAACTTTAAGACGTACAGAAAGCAAGCAGACAGAAACAAACAGTCCAGTGAAGACAGTCAACAACAGGCATGCTCCATGAATGTGTCTTCCATGACACTTAATACCCACTCCCAGGTAATTTACACTGATACTGGATGCAGTTTCATTGTGTTGTCTGTGTTTATCAGAATACACACAGAGAAAAACAGGAAATCATGCTGTCCACAGAAATATTAATATCAGAATATTCCTTCAATTTTTAACAGTGTTGAAAAGCCAACCCATGCCCTTTCTCCCCCCTCCCCCCCCCAAAAAATTAAATATTTTAATTTTTTCTTATTCCTTCACTGTTTTCCTCAAGTAATGATATACATGCTGCTCATTATTGTTGACTAGAATTCCTTAGAACTGCTCTAAATCAAATATTTAATCACTCTTACTCAGGTCAGACAAGACAGACACACAAAGAAACACATCTACAGCTCTATGGGCGTAACAGAGAGAACAAATAACTAATTTTAACTGCAAACAAAGATATATGAAAAGCACTGCAGTAGGGCTCCTCTCTTTCCTTTTTCAAGAAAAGTGGTCAACTTCACCAACTTCAGAAAAAGGGAAGCAGAGCACCACTTCCATTTTGAGACTTATTCAAATACACCCCTTCATGCAAAATATACCCAGCAAATTAAATCTGCAACACTGGCTGCAGCAAACAAGGCGTGCAGGCTCAGCTGCCCTTCACAAAGCATCTTTGTAGAGCTATCTTTCTGCCAGTGCTCCTTTTGAATTCCCAAACAATACCTCGCAAAAATTAGATCTCCTACTGTGGGAAAGTTCTCAAAACACAAGCCAAAATACATTTTCTCATGAGGATACAAAAAACCCTCAATGAGGAAGTCAAAGTTCTTACAATGACTGTTCAGTGTACATATAGTTATTCTTGAAACATGCTAACAGATTAAGTGGCAACATTCTGATTTAGAGAAAAAAAATATTAAAATCAGATCAGGAATTCAACAGACTGAATAGCTACTACTAGTAGTTACTACACAGTAATTTGCATAAGCGTAGACTTTTTAAAACTTTTAAGCATACAGGTTTTTTAAAACAATGAATTTCAAGAAACAATATTTCAAAAAAACCTTAGCTAAGGTATATTGTAATAAGCATAAAATAAATGAATCACCTTTAAAGGTTACATTTAAATTATCTTTTTTTCAGGTACCATGGGTTCTCTGTGAATAAACGGATAACCCACAGAGGACTCCATCCTCTTACTAAAGAAAAACATGATCTTGGGAAAATGCTTACGTGTCCTTTACTTTTGCTGACCTACACTTTTACACGCAAGACACAAAAAAGCTATCAGTCCTTTGGGTCTCAGAAGTCCAACAGATGATTTTGCTCGTTACTAGTTTTGGCAGAAGGGCGAGCCTATCCACGACAATCAGTCTTGCTTTATAATAACCCTCCTCCACCAAAGCCTCCCCAGCAGCACCACTGGCTACACCCCCTGCACCAGTGGGGTGGGTGAGGATGGGTGGGAAGGTGCTGGCTCTTTGGTATTGCAGAGGGCACAAACACATCCTCTGATGTCTGAACAGCACCTCAGGAGGCAAGTGGACAAAACAAACTTGGACTGAGTAGAAGATCCCTGGGCTCTGGGCCCAGCACTGCTCACTTCAGTAAATTTCCTAGGCAAGAATGCCACGGAAAGACTCCCAGTTTTTAAGTGCAGGAAAGAGACTGTGTCCACAAAGGCTGACAAAAACATGCTCATGAGAACATACTCAGCCCGAACCCAGGGCAAACACTCCTGCAGCCACTGCAGGGCAGCAATCAAAAGCAAACTCTACCAAACAGATAATTAATCAAGTAGGAAATTACACAGAGCTTATCAGCGCTACAGTTAAACCCTCACTGTGCCAGTTTCAAACCGGCTCAGATATGTACAGCTAACCGAGCTGCAATCTTCTGATGTAATGAGAAAGCACACAAGTGTTTAGGATAAGGCTTCAACTCAGCTATTTCTATGCTATAGGTGAAGGCTTCCTGATCATACCGAGGTCTTTGCAAGTGTTGTCAAAACTCATACCATTAAAAGATACAGAAATCTACAAATGCAGAAGGTACTAGCCCTATGATATAAGTACTGCAAAAGAAATTAAAAATTCAATAGTCTAGCCATTCTCAAAGCTCTTGGCCACGAAGATATGAACAGCTATGGGAAAACACACACACACCCCCTATTAGAAAGACTAGGAAATAAACATATTCTCTTTCAAAACAAACAGGATACTAAGCAGCCCATTGCAGTACATACCCTTAGTTTTGGAAATGACATGAAAATTGACAGTGGAAATTCAGAATCAAACATTTCAGGGCTGCTTCCACAGACTGAGATTAGAGAGTTCACAAGAAAATCTAAGCTATGCAAGGATTTTCAGCTTTATTTATCAGCCACAAAAAGCTATATTCATACAAGTAAGTTTGCTGCGTATGAAATAATGCTACATAGTAATACTAGCTTGAGAAAAAACATTAAGAGAAAAAAAATGTACACTTACTTCCAAAACACATTCTCTGATATTCCTTGTATGCTAAACAAATATATTATTTGCTTTGTCAGGTAAAGGTCTCACTTTTTCCCAATAGTTCCTTCGGTTTTTATGCTCTCAGCTAAGTGCTGAAACACAGTCAGAAAAATCCCTGTGGTTAAAGGTCTCTAGATACATGTTTCTCATCTGCATCCACCTCCCCTAATTACAGCCCAAGAGGCACCAAAAGACACAACTTACAGGTTTTCAGACACATTCAGGGGATGTTAACTATTTAGAACAAGTTTCCAAAACCCTACTAAGCATCTGGAGTTGGTTTTTTTTGTTTTTTTTTAAGACTCAGACCAACTACCCTTACAGCTGATTTTATGATGGCAATTCTACTTCAAACACACTGCTGAGCAACAAAGAAGCCTGGATCAAGAACCAGCAACAATCTCTCTTCATTAAGCTGCTTTACTAATGATGGTCCCAACGTTAGTACAAAACATAACAGGCTCATGACCCCACTTCAGAATTAGTCACTGCAGTCAGCAGAAAGCCTGAACACCACCATGGGAAGCACAGTTAGCGACCTAATTCTGTTAGCCAAATGGGCTTCCCAGAAAGAAACAAAATGTCAAACCTTGCAAAGTACGGCTACTCCTGAATAACCACATTACCAAACCCTGAGATGTTTTATGGAAAGACCACTATACCAATGCAATACAGCCAAATACCAAGTATCAGCTGTCACAGTCCTTCGCTTCTCAGGGTTACCAAGAACCAGCAGGAGAATTTAGCAACAGAATCAGTTCTCAGCATTATACTCCTGTTAGCAGCCTGATAACAGAGGTTATCCTCCCCTGTACATTCTTGCCTCAAAAAGATGGCAACATGGTAGCATGCTGACAGTGAAGAAAATCTGAAAGCAAAACTGAAGCTCCAAAATATTTTTGGTTTTCAAAAGAAAGAAATCCCAAATAAGCTCTTTTGAAAAAGATCATTTTAGTCTTCTAGTGTATTTGATATACAGACACACGATCAGCCTGAATTTAAGACTAAATATAATTCTTTTGCTAGACTCTCATATAAAACACTTAGTTTCTCTGATCCCATTGAACTACACAGCCTTGTACTTATTTGTTAAGAGATCACTATAGTAAGAAGGAAATGTTCATTTCTGGCTTATCTGAAGATTGCACACAATCATGCTATCACTGGTTACAAGTATAAAAATAACACAACTGGGGAACAAGCTGAAATTTTATTTGGAAAAAGCATAGGTACATCCTATAATTAAACCATTGTTCCTCTCAAGTGTTCAAGAAGGGAGTATCTACTTAACAACAGCATCCTGTTTAAATGTCTTCTGACACTAAATGACGCATTAGTATCAAACTAAGGGCTACTGTACAGTTCTCCCCTCCGCCCTGAAGACGTGGTCTGACGCTGTTACATCTCTGCTCTTTGTAACTGCTGTATTGAACTGCCTTCATGTATCACACTGGCAGTTTCCAGAAGCAAACCTTAGGCATCTAACATATATAAGGCACACATTGAAAAAATTTCGCCCTGCAGACATCACTACATGGCATGAAAAGAGTGAACAGTATGCAGACTTTCTGAAGTAACTAGCTATTCACCATGCCATGCAAATGAGTTGTTAGGATAAAGAAAGATTAGGGCTCAGTTTCTCTTGTTTGAAAACAAAAGCAGCCCTATTTTTTCAGACCAAGCTACACCAGTATAAAACTGCATGCTTTCTCAGATGGCCTACGATGCCAGAAAGAATTTGTTTTGTAAAGACTTAAAGCTATAACAGACCACTCAAGAGGACGTTAGGAGAGAAAAAAAAAAATAGATTGCTATTACTCACAGCTTAAGGGCATAAAACCATTTGTAATTTATGAACATTTAATAGTTAGATTCCCCAAAGTAGTTAAATTAACTTCCTAGTTCACGTCTTCAAAGAGAAAATGAATAGTTTAATACCACAATGAAAGAAGAGAGTTACACAACAGGCATATTAAAGTACAGGCCACATACATATTCTTTTTTTTTTATTTTTCATTTTCTTTAGCCAACAGAATATTGAGTTGTGATTCACAAAAGTCAGGAAAACTCTGTTAAGGAGGATATACCAAAGAGATATAAAGTTACGAATATACGAAAGCAATTGCAGAATACACTGTTTACACCAAAGGAAAAAAAAAAAAATCAATCCAGTCCAAAACTACCAAGAGATTTTTGCACTACAGAAGTTCATGCCAAGTTAAGTTTGCTTTCTCCAACAATGTTTATCAGACCTACTTCTCGAAGCTGTACATACTGGCTATCATTCTGTCACTCCTCTCCTCTGAGCCTACAGTAAAGGCATGGTGCCAAATTTGTACCCTGACAATCCAGGGTGAATAGTAATGTCAAACAGATATTTACCTCATTGTGATTTGGGAGAAGCTGAGCCCCAAAGAGTTTGTTAACATAAGTAAGAAACAAATATGCTAGTAACATACTTTTCTTGCTATTTCCTGTAGTGACATGAATATGATAAATACATTTTCGCTTTCTAACCCTCTCTCGACTTTAAAGAAGCCTCATGACTTCCCAAAAGCCAAAATTAAGTAGCTATCTTTTAGAGATAGCATAGCAAGGACAGGAAAATACAAGTTAAGAGACAATAAAAAGTTACTTTAAGGGAGGAAGGAAAAACAAGGTCTTTGTACCCTTTTATGTGTTCTTTTCCTTTTTACTTAATGATGAAAGATGTTATGCATAAGTATATTTTTTCAAATTCCAATACTGTATAATATCAAACTTCCTGAACAGAGAACCAACAGTAGAAAACTCTAACACACACAATTCAACACAAGCCATTTACAAAAACGCCAACCAAGTTTTCTGCTGCAAGTCCAGTCTCCCCAGCAGCAACAGGAGGGCACGTCTGACCACCAGTTCCAAGTATTTCCAGTGCTAACAACACATTATATTTCCCACAAATTTGGTCTTATTTGTGGATTATTTTGGACCAGTGTCAGCATCATGGATTTAAGGGTGAGCTTCTTTTCCTGTGGTGACTGCCACAGCAGGCTGCCAGTGTGCTGATTCGGGAAGTTTTATAGCATTAACACAGCCCTGGTGTTCCCAATTTAGCTCTCTGCTCCATGCCCTTCACATGGGCTTTATCCCTGCATTCGGGCTGGATTCTTCACTGCGTCATTTCTTACCTTCTGTCTTTTTGTGTTTCTTTATTATCCCTTCTAGACAGCAAGGCCAACTGGCAAGGACACGAGAAAGTTTAACAGTTCACATGGCACAGATCATGCCACAGGGGAAGCATCATCCCCCAAGCTCAGCCTGGTGGCCCCACAGCCTGACCCACTGGTTTCTGAGCATCTGCCAGCATCACTTCTCCTGAGCACCCATAACCATCTCCTGAGGCTGGACACTGCTGGTAGGCTCCCCCAGCTGAAATCTACACCTCTAACAATGCAAGTGACCTCGCTATGAGTTTGCAGTGTCTTCCCCAGGAGAGAGCACTCAGCCTCCTTCAGCTTTCACAAGACACTGAAGGGCTGGGTCCAGCACTGAAGGCAAACAGACATTTGGAAAAGGTCAAACAGGGACAGAGAAACAAGCTTAGCACCACAAAAACATGTTCCAGAAGCAGTTTCCTTTTTTTTCATAAAAGAAAAAAAAAAAAAAAGACTTGCCAAAAAGGCATGCCACATACGATGCCTGTGCAGTCAGTATGTTTTTCCATGAGAAGTTTTATTTTCTCACACATATTCCATGAGCATGGGGATAAAAATAACATTACCACAATGACGTATCTATAGTAGGAGGAATGACTTATGGGTGCTGACCGAAAGTCAAGGTTTCCTCTTTGCCCCAATTTGAAATCATCACCAGCCAGTCAGACGCCTGCCAAAACACTCAGTAATAGCATCTTTTCCCCAAAACCCGAATACAGGGATTTCTCAGAGAGCAGGACAAGCCTTTAGAAAATAGGACAGATGGCATTACAACTCCAAGCAAAGTAACTCCTTGTATCATTAGCTATTGAACCGCGGCTTGATGTGGGGATCAGTGTAAAGCTTATTAGTCTTTAGACAGTTGGCAGCAACAGCCACTGCAGCAACCGTTCGGGAGCAGAAGGAACTCATTCAGTTTAGTTGTTTTTCAGGTCATGTTAAGTCATAATGTTTCTGTACGCACTCCAGTCCCCAGCTTAACCTTTCTCAGCCTCTCTAAGCGCAACTACGCTTACAAACAGCTTCAACTCACACACTCCTCTGACAAAGAGGGCTCCAGGAGCCCGGCGCAGGTATCTAAAAAATTCCTGCCTGGTGCCATTGTGTAAGGATTTCACCCTACTTTGGAAAGCAAGGACTTGCCAAGAATACCACTGACCTCAGTCCCTACATTATGAAACAGCACTGCCAGCTCCAGCCAGCTATGTAAAAGTAGGGATTGAATTCAAATCCAGAGCCACCCGGACTCCGGGGCAATAACAAAACACACACACAAGAAAAGAAAACAGANNNNAAAACAAAACCACACACAAAAAAAAGAAAAAAAAAAAAAAAAAAAAAAAAAAAAAGAAAGAAAGAAAAAAAGAGAAAACACCACTACCGAAAAATTACACTCTAAGTTCATTTTTCTTTTTACCGGAAGCAACCTTCAAAACAAACCCAGCTGGCGTTTCTCCCTCTCCTTCCCCCAAAATTAGGGAGCAGGAGGAAAGTTGACGCGTTCATGCGCGTCTCCCCTTCTCGGGAGCCGCCGACCGGGAATTCAGCGCTGGGGAGCCCGGCGGGGGCTGGGAGCGGGGCACAGCCGGGGCCGCGGGGCTGCCGGGCTGCCCCGGCCGGGCTGCGCGGGGCGGGCGGGGGCAGCGG
>VZTJ01003280.1:391151-476867 GCA_013397795.1 Orthonyx spaldingii
AAAAAAAAAAGAAAAAAAAAAAAAAAAAAGGCTAGATCTGCTCGATCTAGTGACTTCGGGGAGGCCACCTGTTGTCACGCTTCTCAAAAGTAATCTGTATCAGCCGGCTGTCCCCTCTGTCATTGCTATATGGGGTAAAAACGAGGAAGGGAAGAGTGTGAAATCGTTAATTTATCACTGTTCTGAGGGTTATCTAGCGGCGGAGTCTTCTCACGTGTACTTAAGTTTTTTAAGAATAAAGGGTCTCGCAACATGGCTGGTTTTCTTTGTTTACCGCGACACCAAGCACGTCTCAGCAGCAGCCTGGCAAACGCGAATCGTGGAAGTATTATTAACGTGCCATTAGCGGCGGGGTAATACTATTAATGTATTTGCTTTCACAAGTGATGTGTACCCTTCGCTGATACGGATCACACAATGTAAATAATGTCAACACTAATAAATCTGTTTAATTCCCAGTCACTAGCAGTCACATTTCAATTCCAAGTAAGGTAGTGTCATCTTTACTTGATTTTTTTATTTGTGGAAATTCCCAAGGATAACCATCTTTTCCTTACAAAACATACACTGCTAGTCCCAGGAGAAAAAATGTTACTCTTTTAGACATAAGTGGCTCTCAAAAATGCTGTGTCTTCAGATAATAATCAACTAAACCTACTGAATTTCTAGATATGGCTCATTAACAAAGATAGCTGTTTGGGCTAATTCCACTCATATGTGTCAGGAAAATATTTTTGCAGTAATACCAATTATTCTGGGCAGATCTTGGGAAAATACTAGGGAGTGCTCCACATTCTCTACATCTTGTTTGTTGGTGCTTACCAGAAGTCATTATAGGGGATTTTTAATTTTTTTTTTTAGTAACATATTGGAAATATCATGTCCTTTGCCCTAAAAAATAACAGTTTAAATATGCCTCGTGTTCATCATCCAGAGCTGATAATAATTTCTTCAAATTAATCAAGCCTGCAGCTATAGAAAAGTGCCAGCTTTTCCGAAGCTCAGTTTACCAGTCCGGAGTGCTGGAATTCCCTTTTTTTGTGGGGCATATGTATAGGAGGAGTGCCACAGGAATGTGAGGAATGCTCTCGTGGGTTTCACTCCTCAATCACTTCAGGGCACCCATTCCCTGCTGCTGCAGTCTAGCTTGCCTGACATCTTTATATCTCTACATCAAAACAGAGCTACCCACTCTATTTTAATATGCAATTATCTTTCATTTCAAACCTTTTAGCTGTAACAGCATCAAGTCGAGTGTTTTGCTCTGGTTAATTTTTTGCTGTGCTGTCTGGTAACACAATACCTGTGATTCACAGGGATATTTCACTTAGGAGGATGGGATTTGGGGGCTCTCATTGTATTCTGATCAGTGTCACAAATCTCAATGGTTACAGATCTGTGTCAAAGGCCTATCACACACTGCTTGAATTGTTATAAATGGGAATGAATGAAAGCTAGAGAACTATGTAAAAAAATACTCAACAATGTCTCAATAATATTTAAGGATGTGTTGTGCTAACACCTTTTTTAGTGTCTGTAAGCAACATATTCATATAATGCAAATGCTTCTGATTATTCATATCCTCCATGGTGGATGCTAGCCTGTCCTTTATGCTGTTTTTTTTTCTCTTGCTGAAATTAGTCTAGTTATTTCTGAATAGAAAAAAATAAACAATAACTCAGTAAATAATCATCAAGATTCCAAATAAGAACAGTCATTATAAGAGAAAACATCCAATTATCTCCAGAAACCCCTATTTTTCACTAAAAGTATTCAATCATATATAATTTACAGTGTCAAATGTTTTTGCAACTTACATTTTCTCTTAGTCTCACTGCCTTCCTGTTTTCCAGCTTCAACAAAAAATCAGTACAATTTAAAATACACATATATACCAGAACATGCCATTCATTTTGTTTATTGGTTACTCTCCAGGGTACATTATCTAGCCTTATCCTTATTTACAGTGGATTTTTTTGCGGGGGAAGGGGTGTTTTTCTGGTCATGTTAATACATTATACAGGTTTCCTACTCATCTTACATCAGGAAACCAAGAGTTAACTATATACATGCAGTACATACAGTGTTGATATTTCAACAATACAAAAAGGCTGCAATACAAAATATGACAGCTCAGCATAATATTTTTTTGGATAGCTACAACTGATCACTATGTTATTTTAGAGAAGTATGTTGCCTTAGAAATACAGAGTATCTGCCCTCATGAATATGTCCATTTCTTTCAAGTGGTAATTTGAAATGGTCAGGTCAAACAGTTACTAAAATGCTAAGGAAACAAATTCAGCAGTTCTGGGAGCATTTTGTTCATTTGCTAAGCCTCATTTTTAAGAAGATACACTTTGAAAAGCTTGCATTTGACTTAGCTACATGGCTTTTAATTCATTACACCTGTACTTAGTAACCCACAGTTAATTGGTTGGTTTGGTTGGGATGTGCCGCTCTGTCCTGGTAGGGAAATAAAACATTAGCACTTTGAGGGAATTTAGTAAATTATATACAGGTGGTATGGTTATAAGCCCAGGGATGCTCTTTTCTCCCATTTCTTTGGGTAAGTACTTGTTTTCATTATCTCCTTGAGATGGCATGGCAGCTGAAGCAGATTCATGCAGCCAAACTCCAGCCCTCAGAATTGCCCATCTCCTTCCCAGCTCTCTCCTGGCACCTTCTTGGCAACCATAAAAAGTTACTTCCATAACCAATCATGGAGGTAGACACTTATAGGGGAACAGAGGTACTGGCCTGGTGAACCCCTCCGGGGCTGACCTTGAGAACAGCAGCCATCCCCTTTGGACTGGGCAGAAGCCAATTTTGTCATATTTTAAGTCAAAGATGAATTATTTTAGGTACAAGTAAGGCCACTACTGAGGAGAGATGACTTCCTTCCAATAAGATTAGCCTATATGCTCTGTCTTTAGGGGTGGCACCATTTCCAAGAATGCTGTCTCTCACCACATGGGATTTACATATGGCTGGGATGACTACCATTTGCAATTCCAGCTTTTAGTATCTTTTACAATGTGATGAAGGGCAAGTAACAACCACTCTGCACCCCTGATCCAGAAGGTAGGATAGAAGGATATGAGTGCCTTAACATAGTCCATAGTAAAATGATCATTGAATGCTTACCATAGGTTTTATGATCCTTTTATACTCATAAGATGTATGAAATTCTAAAGGTTACAAAAGAGAACCTAGCCTGTGCCATAAAGGAAAAAACATCCTTTGTTTTTTCCTTGAAGAAAAAACAGAAGAATTTTTGACTACTATAATGTATTTCATGCACTTATTGAGAATTTGCCACTATTTGCATAGCTACATTTGGGAATATTTATCATTAAAATTCTGCTGTAGCTGCAAATGTATGCAAACCAGCTTTAGCTAGTTAGATTAATAGTAGCAACAACAGCACGTACCGTCCAAGTATTTACATGGTCTTGGAGAGGAATTCACAGTCCACACAGTGTTCCCTTCAGCTGTACTGATAAAGATGCCCAAACAAAAGGAAAAGTGGCTGTGTTGCAGCAGCACCCAGGAGGCCTATGCTACACACTGTGTGAACACTGAACAAATTAGCAGGAACTCTTGAAGGTCGAGTGTGCATTTCTGAAGCTCAGGAACATCTACACATACTTCCTTTGTGCTTGTGACCACGGTACAGGTCTGCCCCTCATCCCTCAGGAGGGAAAGTGATGATGGGAGGTGTCTGTGAGTCTTCCATCCTGGTACCCCCACTGGGAAGGTGTGCTCCAGATCTCGTGTCAACATCTGCCCCAGCTTCTCCTCCTGTGAAAAGAGACACAAAAGTAGCAACTAAACTTCTTAGGTAAAGTATTCTTTAAGAGACGTAGGGGAAGCACTGCAAAGTGTTATTTCTAGTAACAGTAGCAGCAGCATTTTGAGATTTTTTTTTTAAACAGAAAATGAACCACAGAGAGAAACAGTGAAATAGCATCTTTTGTCATCATCAGACCATGTGGTGAAAGAGGTGGTACAAAGCACAAAGTAGTAAGTCAGTGCTTGGGTCCTGGTGTGCTCTGGGACAGGCTGCCAGCAGGGAGAGGTGTTCTGTGCTGAGTCTCAAATTGCACCTGCTGCACAGTGGCAAAGGTATCAAAGACACTAAAGCCAGTGTTGTTTTAGATAGATGACACTTTCTGAATTATGTATAGGTTAAAAGATGCACTCCACTCTTTCCAAATAGTCAATCCACAAACTAATATAGGTAGGATAAACATAGGAACAATTTCAACTGTTGAATGTATATCATAACAGTTTTGAGATCTATGTGTTTGGTGTCACATACATTTCTAATTATACATCTCAGTAAACGACATCCCAAATAAGGAAAAAAATATTTCATTCCTACTCATTGCCTTTAAAATTTAAATTACTGAACAAATTAAAACCCAAGCTTACATTTCAGTGTTTTGCTTTTAAACCAATATATTTGCTAAAAGAAAATACAAGCTTACTCTTTCCGAAATAACTGTAATTGAGTTGTTTAAAATAATCTTTTGAAGTTTCTACAACTCAAATACTGCATGATTGTGCCAAAGTATCAAAAGTAGAAATTATCTAGAAGTCAAATATAGACAGGATTACTATTTATTCAAAGCTGGCCAGATCTTTAAAATAATTAAATTCATACATATTAATGATAGATAGCCAGATGATCATTAATATCCACAATACTGCTTTTCATAAAACACTAGATGATGAAGTTATTTAATAGATCATGCAGAATGATAAATAAAATATGTATAGCTCTGCTAGGAAAATGAAACACAGAGGAGATAGGAATTTTATTCCTGCACCAAGATATAAAATATTTATATGAGAAAAAAATTGTTTTTAACATTGTTATTAAGACCTTTCACTCTAAATCTGCTATTTTCAGTATTAGGATCCTATACTAATTGCCTAATTTTCACTGATTGCCATCAGAAACCTTTTTTTTTAAAGTCATCTTTATTATATATTATATATGATTGCAGCATTGGGCTTCAGCTTGCACTAGCTGTTTCAAAAATATGAATATATTTATAACTTTTGGCATTACTGCAGGGCATTATTCTACAAATTAAGTTTTACAGCTGGTAACATTTTTCCATAATGAATTATTGATTAATTATTCCAGATATTGCCCATCCTCGCTCTACCACCAAGCACTGCTTGCTGCACTGCTAAGTCAGCCCCTGCCAGAGCTATTCCTTGGATCGAGTCCCCGAACACCACATTCCTGTCAGTTTTCACCTCTTTACTCTTGTCACCATCTTCCACAGAAATCATCCACGCTCTTCCCTGCTTAACACACTATGGTGAATCACAAACATGTTCCAACATAATACTCCCGGCGCTTATTAGAAGAGCATTTGCATTTACATTGCTTCCTAACAACCTTTATAAATTATTGCCTTGCCTTGAAATTAATAGTCATTGTGGATAACGTTTATGTGGCTCAGCCTTCTTCATCCTTCAGTCACCACTTAGATCTGTTCAAAGCATATGGGGATGTGTGGGTGTGTACTTAAGTGGATGTTTCTCTGCTGTGCATACATATCCTGGCAAAGCATATTCACACCTATATCATAATGTGACAAGTACTAGGTACCAATTTAAATGGATAGAATCAGCTTTAAGTTCAGTGAATTCTATAAAAGTTGGTATTTTTGTTACTTACAAATGAGTGATACCACACTCCATCGATTTATGTTCTCTCTATTCTTCCAGGAAGAAACCATCCAATAACTGGAATAAAAGAGTTTTAAAATCTAATTTTACTTTATCCAAAGAAAGCATATGCCAGGTAGAGGGACACTGGCTTAAACTGCCAAGGTGATCTAAGCTTATCATGAAATCATCTTGATCATTCTGGACAATTTAATGACAATATGCCTGACCTTGTGCAGAGCCCCTCACTGCACTTGTATTAAAAGAATACTCTTAATAGACAGATCATTAAAAAAATACACACTTGAGGTTCAAAACACTATTATGACCAAATTAGTTTCACAGATTCTGTTAATCTCTGTTAATTAATCTCTGTTAATGTCAGCAATGAAAATTAAGACTTTCTATTCCTTTCTTTTTGTAATGAACTTAATACAAAGAGATCCCTATTTCCACTGTAACCTTCAGCTTCTGTACAAATACATAATGATAAATTCAAAGATTAAATTCAGTTCAAGCAAGAAATCCTCCAGTAATACAAAAACGGAGACATGAAGGACCAGACAAAAATAAGCAGTACTGCACTCTTAAGCAGTCACTAGCTCTGAGGTAGAAGTTTACACAATGTATTCCTTGTGTTACTTGGATCTAAGACAGACAACAAGAACTTATCACTTTCCCTCAGGGTTTTTATGTTAATTTTGTTATTTGTTTCATTTATGTAACAGATACTCATAATACTCTTTAAACATTCAGCAGCTAGCTGTGATAAACACTATCTTCCTACTCCTGCAACAACTGATTTGTGCTGAGAACATTTCACCATTGCCTTCTTGTACCACTGCTGGAAAAAACATTGGAACACGCTGCCTGTTTCACTTTTCCTTTCTAGAAAAAAATAAGAATAAGAAGAAAAAGCCTCTGCCTTTGTTGCTGTGCTTAGCAGAGCGAGTAGCAGAGGGAAGTTGCTGATGAAGATCTGTAGCCAACCAAGTATATCTTCTAAATAAGTTTTCTAGGTCAGGAAGAGAAACTGAAATGTGGGAAGTAATTGGTCAGAAAGAGGTAGTTGAGATTAATGCTTTGTGGCAAATAAATGACTCTCTGGAAGATGTAATTTTTGAAAAACACAGGAACTCTTAAAGATTTTGTTAAGGAAAGCTCTCTGCCAAGAATTTTCCTTTTTTTTTTTTTTTAATTTCATTAGCCACTGAAAAGACTGCTGGCATATGCTGGCACCTGACTGGCATAACGAGAGCCCTGTGCACTGCCACAGTAACCACACTCCTGCTATCCATATTTAAATTTTATCTCTCTTCCTTCAGCTCAAGCTAGCTGGAATGGAGACAATCCTGTGTATTTAGCCTTTGGGATAAGGAAGCCTTTAAATACTTCACAAGTACCCTCCTGCAAATAAACTGGAGGGTGGAGATTGGCATCCACATGCTCTTGTTTGTGTGCAAGCAGCAGTCACATGAGGAAGCAGAATCTTCGGTGGGAGAAGAGCTGGGGTGGATCATTCTCCTGTTTCAGTGTACCTTTGTTTTACAGCCCAGGTCCTCATCTGATTAAAGCCCCTATATTTCAATGAGACCAACAAAACCCTGCTAGGACCCTCTCCTTGTCTTTGATCCCTGCTGGGCTTGCAGGGAGTTCTCACACTGCTGCAGCAGAGGATGGTCTCTAGCTAAAAAAAATAATGCACTGCTTGAAACCCCCAGAGAGAGAGACCTCTCTAACGTGCACTTAGCTGTGCCCTGGGAAGAGGTGCATGACAAACAACAAAACAATCTTGCCCCTGTTTGTCCAATGGCGACATCTACGTCTTGTTAGCGACACACAAACTGTTAAAATACTTGTTCTCTCGGGTGGAAGTGAGCTGTATAACTTCATTCCGTTGATGTGAGTAGCTAACAATGTTGCCTCAAGCCTTTGCATTACTACTGCATTCAGGTATGAAGTTAGATTCCTCTTCCTATAGAGCAGAGGAGCTGAAGTACAAGAGAAAATTTCATCTTTAATTAATCTGTCTTGGTCCCCTGTGTTACAAAAATACTCCCAATGCTCCAGATATTAAGTATTTGCATGGACACTTAGTTTATTTTCAAATAGACTTTCTGAAGTCTTATTTTAAGTACCTGTAATCCTTAACCCACACTCATTACTAACCTACTTTCAGTGACAGTCCCTCTCACTTTATATGTAAGCCTCTGATAGTGGGTTGATACTCCTGGACAGCGTAAATACAATTGATTAAAAACACATATCAGCACATTTTCAAAGGGCAAAGAGGGGTCTTTCAAGCAAAAGAATTATTTTTTGAAACCATCAATAATGGCACAGGTATTTAGTTCATTTGAATTTGGAGACCAGTACTGAAGCTAGGGAAAGTATTTTCCCACTGTGGTTAGATCTTAAAAGATCTGTGCATGTGGGAATTAATGTGCCCTTCACTTTGTGGGAGCCTCAAACCTGAAGGTTCCAAGGGTAATCTTGTGGAAAATGAAAAAGGAATTTGTAGGTGGATGAAGATGTGATGGCATTGAAAAAAATTGGGCTATGGAGGTCTGAACCCATTCTGCATGCTTGCAGATCTTTGTTTTTGTAAATTTCAAAGAGAAAAAATGTACTGAAGATGTCCAAAGTAATGCATAGCTTTGAGCTATTAAATACCTCACGGTTTTGCAATGAGCACATCTATGACTTTCCTTCAAAATCGTGCAAGTAAGTCGTGGCCCTGAAAAAGCCAAACCATTAAGGTTAAATCATATGGTGTCTCCATCCTCTAGTGGGGATTTGCAACTCTTTTGAAGGGAACTGAAAATGCTTAATTTGCCTAGACGCACTCACTTGCACAATTATAAAGTGAAATAGGGTAGCTGGCATTAAAGGCTAAGGATGTAGAAACTATAAAAATGTGATCACTTGTTCCACTTGTAATTTCCCTTAAGAAAAATTTCATTAATTTATGTGCCCATCATTTCCCTGAATTTACCTGAAACACTGTATAGTAGTCATAAAACCAGAAAACAACTTGCTTTTCCCTTTTCTCCAGAGGACTTTGTGGGGCCAGATACTTTTCCCAGGAAAACAAGAGGGAGATAAGATTGAATGTAGAAGTACTCTGGAAAATAAGTAAGAAACCTTTTTATGGTTTTAACAAAGCATAACTAGTTTATACCATTCCAAACCTTCACCCTATTGCATGCAGCACCAAGCATGCAGTCCTACCTGACACACCAGAGAGTTCAGTTACACTCAACATCTTTCCTGAGATGCTGCAGAGTCCTTCATTCGATTGACATAACTATGCAAGTATTTACTCAGTGAAAAAAAAATAATCTGAAAGAAAGCAAAGATTAGTCAAAAAATAGGGAAGATGGAACAGAATTAAAATACACACTTACTTTGGCCTATAAAGCGTTACCCTCCTCAGGACTTGGGCTAGACAGGCTGTTTGCAATCTATTTACCCAGAAAACATAAAGTAGGTGTATGTCTGTGAAGCAAACCCTTGTGCCTGTAGTCTCCCCCAGCTAGCCCCTGCTGGTTTATTCAGAAGTGCCTCACCATCTCACAGCCTTACTAACTATTCCTTATGGGGCCACGTTGGCTACTGCTTCCCAAGCCAATTTTTCCAGTTGCCTATGCAGGCCCTAAGGCCCACTAAAGTTACAAAGACCTTAAATGGTGATTATCAGACAGCCTTCGAGGGCCAACTTGTTTAGAAAACACATCCCAGAGTGTGATCTTGGCCCTGGCCAGGTTATGTGTGCTGGTCAACACTGGAAACTCCCACTGGCTTGTCTGTGCCAGGTAAAGCTTGTCAGTGTAGTCATACCAGTAGAAGCTAAGTGTCAATATGTAATTATAAAGATATCTTTTACAGCTACAGCTTATTGCAGCCCCCTCACTAAGATGAGGCACAATATTACAAGAACTTTCAGTGGAAGGGAGTTCATACTGGGACTGTTCAGGTTACTGAAGCTGTTTTAATTATAATCATGCAGTTCAAGCAAAGGAAAAAAATAACCCTGTACTGTCCTTTCAACCGAGAAGGCATTTTTCATCCTTCTTCCTATAATCATTTCCCTCTGTTTTGAAGTATGGTTTGAGGCAAGTGCTCCAAATCTTCTATCAAATTTGAGTCTCTTTGACGATCCCTGTAGGCTCCAGTTCTGCTGTATTAATTGAGGCTTAGTGCAGTAGCATATTTGGCCTCATAAATTTTAGAAATGCTGCATTTTTATCTAGTAGTACTATAACCTGAGATACATTTTAATTTTTGATGTCACTAATCACATCGTTCATGGGGGAAGACATGTTGCCATGGTGAAGTCTTTTAATTTATTTTTTTAATGGGAACATATCATGGAAGAACATTAGGAAAGTGTAAATAATTCCTTCCTTTATAATGCTTGCTGTGCAATACATCTTTGAACAAGTTACTAACATGTGCCCCTCCTTGTTATAAGGCATATAACAAAACTCATGCACCTACCTTGCAGGCGTATTTTGAGGGCTGGAGCCTGTAAAGTCCTTTTGAGGATGAAAAGCATTATATGAGTATTGAGCACTAATCTCAGCCATGTGGACAAGCCGTGCACATTCGAAGTAAAAACCTTTCTAATAACATCCATCTGCATCTTGAATACAAGAAAGAAATTGTAAGACAGCCTGTCAATGATCAAGGCTTTTTCATGCAGCTCACCCTACTGTTTGGCAGCTGGCCAGCTCAGAGAGCCTACAGAGGAAAATGGCTCCAAAGGAAAAAATGTGCATGTTAAGCAGAGGACAGCTTTTGTGAAGGGTGTGAAAAAACAAGACAAATACCCTCGAATACCAAAGTGCTCTCTGGTACATGAAGGAATGAAGTGAGATGAAGTGAGTGAGTAAGGAAGAAACTACAGTAGGCAGGAGCCTCCTCTTCTCAGTAAAGATAACTCAAGCCTGTTTGCACTAAACTGCTGAAATAAAACACATTTCTACTTCAGGACCAAGCATGCTTTACATTAAGGATGTTTCATTGTAGAGAGGCTGAGAGAAGCCAGGGGAGGATTTATTTGGAACTGCAGCACCTAAACCAACCAAGAATGCATGTCAACCTTCAAAACTCTATTAATGATATCACAAACTCTTTCAAAATAGTTTGTGATGCAATGCAGTAGGATCTGAGCAGCTCTTCTTCAGATAGAGTGATGCTGACCTTTTTCTTCAGTGGGACTTATCTCACTGGCAGAGGCACTTTAGCTCAGGGCACTGGCTCCCCTCTGTTCCAAGACCCTGTGCAGAGTCATCAGCAAATTCTTTTGCCTGATATATATATATACACACACATATATATGTATCCAATGTCAGAATTAGCCCCCTTACTTCCTCTCACCAGTCATCAACGGATTCATTTCACTCAAGCTGTGCTCCAGCTGTACAGTATTGCAATGCTGCAACAAACATATGGAGTTTCAGCCAATAGTCCTCCTTCACTTCCTACAGGCTTTTAGTCTCTCTTTTTCCCTACAATGCTTTGTGCACTACCTCAGATGCAGTAAAATTTGATTAAAGTAAAATATGGAGGTATTAAACTAGTAGCAAGAAAGTCTTAATCTATCATCCTGCCTTTAGAGAATTTTGTGAGGAAAGATTTCCAGTACTCCGTTAAAATGTTTACATCAAGGGATTCCTCCTCTAATAAATTGTGATTTACCTTTAGATAGTACCTTTTATTCTGACAGCTTGTCTTTACTGAAAAGTTGATTCCAGTCATGAGTCCTGTGTAGCCTTTCATTCAAATTCCTGCCATATAGAAAGAGCCCAAAACTAAATATTTGAGTGGCTTTTAATTCACATTATCTTGCCACAGATCAATTTAGCACAACTCATCAACTGCTAACATGATCAATAATTAATGTGGCTGCAGGTCACCTACTTCAGAGTTCTCTTAGTCCTTGTAATGTCTTCCTGCAGTTTTCTCCATGAGCCCACAGAGAACAGGCCAGTTCTTCCATGGCTCCCTGGAGTGATCTCCATAGAGGAGCTCAGTCCATTGAAAAAAGAAATAAAAAAACCCAAGGAACCAAACCAAATTAAAAAAAACCCAAACCCACACCAAAGCAAAAGACTTTGAATATGCTCTCAGAAGTGTTCAGGATCCAACAGATGAGCCCTGGTGAATTTTCCCACTGTGGTGTATTGTGTTACTAATCCCAACATTTGATTTTCTGACCTCCCCCTCTCCACAGCAGGGATGGCAGGAGAGCACATGTCCACATCTCAGCTGTTTTAGTCCAGGGCCTGGCATCTTGAGCCAAAGTCTTTGCAGCTGAAATTGAGATGCCACATTGTGGACTGAAACAAGCACTATTCACCTAGGTGGGGATATATGTTGTTCATTTTGAAACTTTTTTAAAATAAAACAAACAACCAAGCCTACACAGATAGAAAAAGCAGATCACGTGCTGCAGCTGTGGTAGCGCCTCATATCTCCCTCCATCTCTGAAACAGCCCTCTCCAACAAGACAGCTTATTTGTTACGCCTGAGGAAGCCCTCATGTCCACCATGTGGCTGCCTCAAAACTGCTTGTACTTCTGCAATGTTTTTTACTGACATTGCTGTTTTTGTTCCTGTTGAAAATTTTGAAATCATGTGGTTTAATCTGCAGTGCTATGACACAGCAGCTGTATTTTCCCATCTTCTATCTTTCTGTGACTTATTAGAAGCATGCCAACCAGAAGGATAGTCTTCTACTTTCAGAATGGGAAATGCATCATCAGTTGTGGAATAAGTTTGCATAGCATAATTACAAACAACAAAAATAAAGGTTATACCCCTTCTCGTATGAAAATCAGTACCAACATAAGCGCACCTAACAAGCACAGCATTGCTTGTGTATGTATAACACTTCTTCAACTGCACTGCTATTTTCAGTGGCTACACTTCTTCATGAAGACAAGGGCTGGAGGATGAAGCAAGCCTTCAAGCCTACCTGTGTGTGCTGTAGCCCAGCACAGCATTGCAGATGATCATTGCAGATGACAACGGGAGGCTGTGCTCAGGCCCTGGAGGTGCCTGGCAGAGGCTGCGTGCACTCCCAGCCCAGCATGAGAGAGTACAAAAAAATCTTGCTTGTGGGAAAGTAAAGGCAGGAGGAGTGAAAATGGAAGAACAGACTGGGAAGAGGAAGAGAGACTGAGGCAAGTCACACTGGGAGGAGCAGTTGAAAGGTCAAGAGGAGAAGACAGCAGCAAAACGTTGTTGAACAAGTAACCCTTGGTGATTCAAAGCCAGTGTCCACCAGCTCAGTTCTTACTCAGAAGATCAGCATGTGCCAGTGGGCATGCACAGACAGGCTTTGCCAATCAAATGCTCTGAAATTGCCCTGTAGGGATGTTTAGGAAAAAGGAAACTATTAAAGTGACAATAGAGACACTTCAGTACACAAATCAGAGCTGCCATATATGTTTAACTAGAGTGTAAGGAACACTGATATCCTTGATTATTCATTGATTAGAAGTTTATTTCAGATGTGGTTGGAAATATACTGGAAATCTCTTGCTGAGCATTTTTAATATTATATGCAGTATTGCTGAAGCACTGAGGATTTGTATTGTGCCATACCAGTCCCTTTAGATTCACACAGATAGAAATGGCTTGTGCCCTAAGGTGGTTACAAGTGAAAAAAAAAGCAGGAGACAACAGATGGAACCAGCAGCTGGAGGATTGGCAGAAATCAAGGCATCTCTGACAGGCATGCCAGACAGATTTTTGTTTGGGGCTCCTTTGTTCCATATCTTTTGCCAGCACCAAAAAAACCCCAAATCTCAACAAAATTACTCAGTGAACTCATAGAAAAAGTAACTCTAGAAAAAGACCTGCATGTCCTCACTCAGATCATTTTCATGGAGTGGAAAACCCTGAAGAACCACAGGTGCTGCCCAGGATCCATCTTTTTGGACAAAGATGCCCTGAAGCAGCAAATAGCAGCTGAAACCCAGGAAGTCAAGGTCTCTACAACTACATTTTCCTGAATACAAATAATTTAATTGGCAGTGGGCAGTCTCCAGCAGACTTATTACATGTACGGAAACAGATGTGGGCCTCACTTGGAGCCAGCTCTCTGAAGACACCTGCAGGGGCTGCTTCCCCAGGGCTACCACCCTGCTAGTGTGGGGACCAGGCCAGGCCAGCACCAGGGACACTTGCACAGGCAAGGGACTGCTATGTCACAGTGCACCAGGGGAAGAGCAGGCAGCCACTGTGGTGACGGGCACAGGAGCCCCAGTGCAGTAGGGGCTGGACCCCTCTCAGGCACCAGCACCACTCCTGGCCACCCCCTGACCCCACACTGGCCACCCTTCCACCACAGAGCATCGCGGGGAGGCACACGGGGAGTAGGGGATGGTGCTGGGGTCTGGGAGCCCTTTGCACGACAGGGATGCTGCTCCAGCCTGGTGCAGGACTGCAGGTCCCAGGGACACAGAGAAGGGGCAGCATCACTGTGTATCTGCGCCACCGGCGTCTGTCCAGTGAGCCCTGGTTAAACATGACAGATAGGGAATTAAAGTACAGGCAGGTTAAGATTAAGCAGTGACACAAAATGTATGTTAAATGGTACCATAGCCTTTGTTTCACTGGACAGCCTTAAAAGAAAAATATAATTTTGATATGTACATCTTTCGCACCAGGTATCTGGGTATTTTTCAACCACAAGGGATTATTTATTGTGTACTAGGCACATAAAGGCATGCACGCCTAGGGACAGTAACATGAACTGGATGTTTTTTCAATGTGGAAGCATTTATGCCTTGCCCAGCAGTTCTCATTCATTACTTAAAATGTGCCCTGCACCTTCATATTGAAGAAAAAGCCCTGGCAGTGTTCAAGGAGAAAATGAGGTTCTGCTCCAGGGGCTGAATGAAAACCTCCTGCTGGGCATCAGCAAGGATTTCTCAGGGTTTCTAGTTAACAGCAGCTTCAGAGGTGTTATCCTACTACAGTTCCATTTGAATTTCAAATGCACAAGTGTAAGAAAGCAGAACCCAGAATAAAATTGAAGTGCTAACAAAAATATGTACCTTTATTAAAAGAATTTGTCTATGTTTTGGAAACTGCTTTTATATTATAGTGATGGTCTGTGTATAGACTCATGCTAATAATGATTTTATTTAGAGACTGATACATTTCAGTGTACTTATATCTTGTAATAATTAAACAAGAATTGTACAAATTGTACTTAAATATTCTATTTCTTTCTTGAATACCAAAATACTACAACCAATATCTGGATAGTATAAATTGAGTTATAATAGAACATATGTGCTCCAGTAGCACCGAACATATGAGCATGTTCTTTTCAAGCTATACACAGCAGTAGCTTCTACTATTGAGGTACCAGCCACAGGAACATAAAACCCGCAGTTTGGGGTCAGATTAAGAATTCATATAATCTAATATCCTTGCCAGAATTGCTCTTAAATCTCATTCACAGGCTTTTACCTTGCAACTTCTTTGTGGCAAAAGGTGACTCAATTTAGCTATGAACTGTGTGAAAAAAAGAATTCCCTTTGATACTTAAATATGTTTCTAGGAATTTAATTCTAGGTTTTGGCTTATGAAATGTTGCAGCTGCTAATCTTCTTCAGAAAGGTCGTTATTTAACAGCTCTCTACCACACGCTTTTCAGTCATTTCTGAGAGAGAACAGAACATTTCTGTCAACTTCCTGAAAAAAAAAGGAAGTCAAATACATTGGCTTTGCTTCTAGATTACCACTAGTTTTCAGTTGCTAAGATTAACAGGATGGCACAGGTAGAGAAGTACATCCACATCAACCCCTTTCTGTATCTTTTCTCTTTTCAACACGTCATTTCATGAGATTGGTAAGAGTGGAGAATCAGAACTTCACACGATATTCAAGATATAGTTGTAGCACCAACATGTTCAGCGGCATAACATTTGGAGGTTATGCTGAACTGTCTGTTCACTAAAAGCCAACATGATACTGTCCCCACTCCTTGTCAGAAAGAGCACACAGTGGTAAAATCGCATGGTGTAAGTTATATGAATAGCACCAAAGACAAAACCAGCCTGTCCGTTTACCTACTCAACTCTTCTGCAGCATTAATACCATTTTAAAAATTGAGCAACTTTCAGAAAAAATATCAAGTTGGATAACTTTACTTCAATCCAACTACTGTGCTACATGCTGTCCTAAGAGGTTTTTCTACCAAAGAGCTTTTCTACCCTGCTTTCTATCTAATATCATGGTAAGGCTGCTGTTATTCTCAATAGATGGTGGATTACACTCTCTTAGGAGCACAGGTTTTCTGTAAAAAGCACTTTTCCTGAGAAGACTTATCTTGGGAAGTGCTTTGGACTCTTCTTGCTGACTGTTTTTAATCCAATAATGTCACTACAGTTATTGTGTGACACAGGCATCGCTCCTGTGAAAGATTTGTGCCAGGCAATTCTGAGACAAGAGGAATTGTCAAGGTTATTTTTAAAGCACCAGAAGTAACTTAATCTCAGCAACATAATCGCTAATGGGGAATGCACAGCTTGCTATTAGTGACACTGATACCTTGTAAAAGGAAAAGTAAAATTCACCTGATTATTTATAGAGTTCTGTTGCATGTAGTGAAGTAAGTGTGTTATTGCAGATTTACAAGTTAGCACACTGGTTCATAATTAGCATATTATTCATATGCGGTGTAGGACTCTAGATACTAAAGAACCAAACATCTATGTTCAAAGTTCCTAATATTCCAGATAGGCCTATGCTTACTGTTCCATTTCCAGTGGTTTAAAGATAAGAAGATTGGTTTTTTTAATCCCTTAAATAATTCCTTTACAATAAAATGGGATTTATTTATGTAATAGTATCTCTAAGCTTCTTGATTCTGATTTCAACAAAATATATGGCTCTCTTGTCATGATCCAATTTTTAAAAAAATAATACACTCACATACCTTCACAGCTGTGCCCTAGAATTTCTACAGATCTCCTGATCCAACTGACAACCCTAAGGTCAAAAGGGGCTTGACCTTCTCATATAGCCTCAGAAACCATCTTCTCAAGGAAGCAAAGATGGTAAACTAAGCAATAAACCTGACCAACTAGGACTTACTATATAATTTCTGTTATTCTCATAGAGGATCCTGATTGACTGCTTGAAAGACTGTTAGCAGCTGACAGGAAGGGAGAGCTTGTTTTTATTTCTTGTACACTTTTCCAGCCTCAGGCTTTTAATGAAATTTAGGAAAATAATAATAAGCTAATAAAAGCAGAGTTAAATACTACTTGAAGTACAGTGCAGGTGCTACATGTTACCTTTCAAAGATATCTAACTGGGATATTAAAAGAACACTTCTTGTGTCTTAAGGGCCCCATTATTTCTGTCTTCAAAACACGTGTTAAAAAGGAAAGTGCTAAAGAAGTGTCATGACCATACATGAGTCTGAACTACCCTGCTCTATGCAAGTGCCACAACTGATGGGTTATTTGCAATGTCAGAGCCTCCAGAAAGGTTATATTGTAAGACTCAAACCGTCCTTCTGCAGTAGCCTTCATCTGCTGACTGCTGTAGCCCCTGGTTTGCACGCAGTGCCCCCAGGGAGCCAAAGGCACTCACCTCTCCGTGTATGCCGGGTGGGAGCAGTGCTCCGGCTGCAGTGCTCCTCGGGACAATGCCAGCTCAGCACTCCTGACCTTCAGCCACTTGTTCCCACCTCACACTGTTTGTTTTGGCACAACTGTTTCTTCCCAAGGCACCTCCTGAGGCCACATGGAAAATGAGATCAGTGAACTGATCTGTGTTAAAAATAAACCATGAAAAAAAGCCCAAAACATTTTACCAGGTGGTTGAGAAGCAGTTGTTTCAGTGTCCTTGGCACCCCCAGGCAGGCAAGTGGAGGGGTTGGAACTGGCACTGCTGCAAGGAAATGGCACATGGCACCCCATCCAGCACTGGTGACTCTTGTTAGATCATGACCTCAGGGTAGTTCTCAGAGGATGGATTCCTACACCAAGCAGCTGAACACTGACTGCAGGGGTATATTCAGGAGGCTGAGGTACCCTAGGCATCTTTTTCTCTAACGATAGGCAAAAAACAAAGGAAAAAAACAGCAGAGATGTGGGAACTGTTGATGCCTATGCTGTCCCTGATGAGTGGAGAGACATACTTGTATTTAGAGCAACATTTGAAATTATAGTCTGTAATAGAGGAGCAGCTTTTCATTGTTTCTTTATTTTTTGTTCAAAAACTAATATTTAGCACTTTGTCTGGCTCGACTTAACAGTTTTAAAACACAATAGAAAACCTTCATATCAGTGATTTAGAATCACAAGTCCTGAGGCTCTGTGTTCTGAGCAGTTCACTCCTCCTGCAAAATCACAGAGTACTTCAGCTTGTGTGGAAATTAATAGGTTCTGTTGTAAACACATGTCTAGGGCCTGCTTATGCTTTTCATTAAGCCATCATGAAATAGCTATTGCTAGATAACACCAGCTGTGGCCATTTTATACTGGAAAGCAATTGGGATGTTTCAGTTAAACTGGAACCAGGAACTCCAGAAAAAGAAAAGTCCACACATGGAATTAATTTGAAAAGAGTTAATCAGAGAAATACCAAGCGCAACTCATGGTATTTGCTATATATTTATATGGTTTAAGCTAGATTAAAGATGTTCATCACAGGGTGACAAGGCGAATTTTGGCCTTTATTCTCTGCAACTTTACACAAAATACGCACAACTATATTCACCACGAGTAGCAATCCTTACCACCAGCTTCATCTGGTCGCATTAATGCCATCTGGAAGTTACTGTTCAGCCAGTAGAATGAACTATTTCTGTTGTTGTTGAGGGAGTAGGAGATTCCCTAACGCGTGTTGTAAATTTAGGCAGAGGCTCTGTATTTAGCAATGATTTGGTTCTGTGCTTTTAAATATGCCTTACTAGCATGTGTGCTTATTGGGGGATAAGACTGCTCAGATTTATATGATTATTTATTTACACTAGTATAAATAAAATTTAATGTCCTATCTTATAATTAATATTTCAGGACTAACAGTGAAACAAAAGGAAAACCAGTCTCAGTGTTATTGAAATAATTGTCATTCTTACTATCATCTCTTCCCCCATTCATCATTCTGGGAATATACCCACAGCTTTCTCCAAAAGCTTGATCAAATAAATGTGTCCTTCCCTGTGCCCGGAGAATCAGTGCATCTGGACCAAGCTAGGGAGCATACTGCAGAGATTTCAGGTCTGCACAGTACGTGAGCTGCCAGCACTGCCGCTCTTTATCTGACCAAGAATAGCCCGCTCAAGCGCCTTTGCTAAGCCAAAACTGTTGAGAGGCAGTCAGTCCCTTGGGAATCAAGCCAGGGTTTTTTCCAGTGACAGATATATTCTATCTTCATCCTTATTAATGGAACATTTATAATTGATTTCCTTTGTTTACCCTTTCTCTTCCTTCTGCAAGGAAGAAAAAAAAAGTCTAAACTTTGCTTTCTCTGCGACAAACATGAGGGAATTCCTTACAGAATGTTAATCACACAGTGGGAAGCACTGAGAGACTGCTTGGCTTTCTATTAAATTACAATTCAATTTCTACCAATTATTCAAATACATTGTTTCTTCTGAAGCCTAGACAGAAAAATAACCCATGTAATCAGTGTGGATTCTTCTCTGAAAAGGTGAATGTACAGTTACAGAACAGTCCATACTATGGAGCTGAAAAATAATAAACCTGATGGAAAAAATCAGGACACAAATCCAAGCTGTATTTTCTCTGGCTGCAAAGTTGGTTTTAGAGGTTCCTGCTTCCTATTATTGCACCTATGGCACAGTTCACAGCCTCTGCACTTGTGCCAATATGACTGCTTTGAGGGTGTGCTATAAACTCGATTAGTGAAACAATCTTAGGAAGGTTTCCCCACATCTCTAAATAACACTGAAAAATGCTATAAATTAGCAGGACCCCTTAATGAACGGGCCTTGGAACCACACTGTGCATCAGCTATTAACTCAGAGAAGTGCACTCAGGCCATACTTGCTCCTCAGAGCTCAGCTGCAGATTACAGGATGCTGGAAATATAGATATGATGTTAAAGAAAGCATTGCATGAACTACCCATGCTTAAAATTTAGCCCCATGATGAATAGAACTGAATCCATCTTTAAAAGGTGTCCTTCCCTGTTAATGCAACATAGTCAAAGTAAAATTGTCAGCCTTTACTGAGAGGCTGGTCTGACTTTGAAGCATACTGGAATGGTCTTTGTTTCAATTGTCTCTGCACACAGTGATCTATTTTCAGTTAATATACATCATGAGAAAATATACGGCTTGGAAATTAAGCCCTTGCCTAGGAATAGGAGTCAAGTATTATCTGCGCTTGAAAATTAAGTATGATTAACTGAGAAACTTAGAAACTATTCTGGTTCCAAAATATTTCACACAAAAAGTTCCTATCTGTTCCTATTTTGCTTCACTCATTTTCAAGAGCAGCTGCATGTGAAATCTCACCCTCCTGTTTTGCACTTTTGCTTTTATTTTGTGATAACTATGATAGTTTGGAGGATGATTTTTTTTTCAACCTCAATCTGGATCAATACAGCTCTACTACCTAAAGCAATAGCATAAATATCAGTAGACCAGCAGGGACTTGATTTAAATCTATAGCAGCAATGAAATAATGTGGCATCATCAGCTTCTGCTCCAGTAGGGGACTTTGTCAGCATGCTTCTAATGTTTTTCCTTCTAAACAAAAATATGGCTTGTGGCTTTTTCAGAGGCCTGAACCCACGCTATACTTTACATTCTCTGTGTGACAAAGCTTGAGGGCAGTGCAGAAGGAACTCTGGTTGTTGGCCAAAGAAAGACCTGTCTGCCACTACAATGATGCAATATTTCTAGAACTTTACTTTTTTGTCACAAACATGGATGACAATTATTTCCTCCTCAGCTGGAAACCTGTGTGGGGTTTGTCTGGCTAAATTACATTCAAAGGCTGAATCATTATAAAGTCCCTGTTATAGAGGTGATGATGGGAATGGTGACAAGAGTGTGCCTCTCAGACAATCATGATCTCAACAACTTGGTCATACTAAATCTGGGATATCTCTTTTGAAGCTATTATCCAAGTGTTTTGTAATAACCATTAAGGCAAAAATCTGCCTTCATGTGCTGTCAAGCTCTAACAGCTCTCAGTTTTGGCAGTAAAAAATATCAATACTAATCTCGGGCTGTAAATTGATGCTACAGAGACTTTGGTGATTTATGAGTTCCCATAACACTCTTGTCCTGTCAACACAGGGCAGAAACAGAACTCACCATCACCAGCCTTCAGGTTAAATTTCTAGCTCTCTGTGTTGCTGAAGAAAAGACACGATTTAGATATTTATATTTAGTCCATACAGACCATAAGAGCACAGGGCTTCTTGCAAATATACCATTGCCTGTGCTTCACTGACCATGAAGCAGTGCTGCAGAGGCTACTGGTGAACCTGGGCAGGAGTAAAACTCAGAAGTCAGCTCTGTGCCTTACCCTCCAGCCTCCTCTCTTGCTACCAAACTCAGGTGCTCAGGATGGGTGGAACTTTGAGGCTTTCCAGCCAGATGTCCCACCAGCAATGGGGAATACGGCTTCATTTTGCTTTTCCTACACTGTGGCTTCTAGTGTGCACCTGATCAGCCGCAACAGCACCTCATTCATAAATCCAGACCTCTTCATAACTCCGCACTAAAATTCCTTGTAGACGCATCTCTGGATGACATGAAAAGTCTTTTAAAATCGCTGGGTTTTGTTATTCAGAGTGACTTTGCATTCAATATTTTAAATTGACATTGAGATAAATTAAATTAAATTAAAGCCACTTTAATTGTGGATTAGAATAAAATCATAGAATCTAATTTAGTAAACCAAACCCACTTTAAATTCATATCTTTGGCCAATGTGTTTTCATTTCCTGAACATGTTTATATAAATAAAACTGAAAGTGCCATTTTAACAGGTAGGCACCCAATCAAAAATGAGAAAAAGTTGCTTTTACCAGGAGACTAATTTTGTTTCACGGCACACCACTTTTTCAATAGCCAGATTTTTAGAGCAGGAAAAAGGATTATGTCACCCCTCTGCTGGAGATGCACTCTAACAAAAGGTATAACAAACATAATGTTCTTGCAAAGTGGAACAGCTATATAAAATTGTTGCTTTATAAGTAAGATAAATGAAGAAAAATCATACTAAAATAGGATAGTAGTAAAAATAATTTAAATAGTGAGTTTCTCTGATATCTCTGTCTTTAGGCCTAGATGCTATACATGATTAGAGAACAAGGAAGCCAAAACATACTCCCTCCACAGGAATGACATCTCCAATGATAGGCAGCACCAGCAATGTTAACTATTTGTGGTGCCCAGCCCCCATCCTTCATGTGTGTCACTTCACAGACATCACTACCCTGGCAAATTGGGTGGTCTGTGAAGAAACTCAGCGACTTCACCAGAAAACATTTTTAAAGTGGACCACAAATTAAGGTGAGAAAGTCTTTGTCCATGAAATTATTGAAGTTGCAGAAAGCAGAAAAAAGGTTTTTCTCTACTTTGCAGTTTCATTCTGAATGATCCTTATGGCCAAGACCAATCACGGAGTAGTGAAGGAACAAGAGAGAATATAGCTGATAGATTAAAAAGTGAAGCAAGCTACATGGCATAATACAATGCTTGCTTTCAAGTGGACTGAGTGGCTGTGGGCTGCATTTTCCCACGTGACTAGAGCAGAGATGCAGCAGGATCTGTTTGAGGAAGCAAGGTCTAATGTGATATGAGCCATGAAGTGATCCCGCCTGGATGATTCCCAAACACTGCAGAGACACACAAAGCATCAGGTTTGCAGTCTCTGTGTGACCAGAATCCCACAGGGTTTGTATGCTCACAGATGCTTACAGACCCTGGTAATTATGCAAACCTGCATGTTAGTCAGCCTCATGCAGAATATGGGGTGCAGAAGTAGATAACAGACTTCAGACACCCAAAATTTGTTCCCTTTTCCACTTGTCTTATTTGTTTTGAACCTCTTACACATCTAGTTACAGCTGAATTCATATTTGCAATAGGTTATAATAAACAGTCCTACGGCTTGATTCCTGAAATGATTTAAATATATACATGTGGATGTGACATACACCACATGTTTTCTTACAAATATGCATGCACATTCACCTGTGATGATATGGCTATATTTAATATCGTTATATTTATAGCACAGTAATTTTAGAAGCCCAAAATAGGGTAGGACTTTGATTTATTTAAGGATGTCTGAAAATATACTACAATTTGTTTTTCTTAAACAAACTTTTTCAATAGTTAAGGTGCTCTTACAACATGCTGCAACATGTCTACATTGAATACTCTATCCATCCAAGTATACCCTTCTCAAAACACCAAAAATAGAGGAAGTATACAAGTTATTCATGGGGTTTGCCTCTAATACACCATGTTGAAAACAGACATAATTCATTAAGTGGACACAGTGAGGGAAAGGGAAATTGGTCCCTCCTGGGAGCAAATGAGCCTGCTTGGCAGGCAGGAGGCTTCCCAAGGACAGAGCGAGACTGCTAGGAAAAGCAAGCAGAAATAAGAAATCTTGGGAACTGGAAAACTGCAGTATAATTTGGATTAGAAAAAATCATTGGAACAGCAAATGCACAGGTTCCTGATGTGTAAGAAAGAAAAATAATTTTGGGGACCCAAAGGACACTGTGTAACATTTGCTGCAGCCCAGGAAGTTGCTGAAAGAGCAGGAGTGAATTTGGAAGTGAGGACTCATGCCCCGTGGACAAAGTGAGCAGGGTTATGTGTGTGTACAATCCTTTAGAGTCTGATTTCAGCCTCAGTTATCTGCAGTAATAAAATTGCCTGGACTTATATCTGCTCATACAAAAGCAGCTTTTGAGCTTAAGGGGTCTTTGATGCTTCTTGAAGACATTTGAAGGAAAGTTGTAGGGATAAACTGAATTCATAGCCGACCAGGAGTCCCCTCAAATAGAAAAGACCAGCCATAGGCTGATCAGCTCTAAACAGCTGCCCTTTTGGTCCTCATGGGCATCTGGTGTTCTATTCCTAAATACATAACAGATGATCCCCTCCCTGTACCTTTCCCAGGGGGAAGAAGAGTAAGACAGAGGGGTAGACTTTCCTATTTGATCTTTCCACTGGATGCAGAGAAGAGAAAGAGAAGAAACTCTCCCTGTTTGCTTTCCCCCTACTCACCACTACACACAAGCAAAGGAATATATTCGGTAACACGATAAGAAAGAGGTGCAGGTAGAAGTGTAATAAGCTGATGGAGCTAATTGTCTGAGCTTATTAGCCATTGAAAATAAGAAACCTAACTGTACCAGACCTCTCTGAAAGGAACTGATATCTGGTACAAAACTGATAAATGTTTAACTTCTAGGAGCTGATCCTATGTGACTTAATGTGATGCAGGGAGACAAAAGTCAGCAGCATTCAGACCCTCTGAAGCCTCTTTTGATCCCTCAGTACATCCATTCTGCATTCCTGCTGTACACCACCTTTGTAGGTCAAACTCTGAATCTTCATTAATAATTCCCCTGCAAAGTCTGTGCAGGGAAGATGTACAATGTCCACGCTGTATTGACTAACATCTCCTTCCATTACTCAAAAAACATTTCCTGCTGAAATGAATCTGGTGTGAGTCCAAACTTAGGAAAACACAAATAAAGGTTCACGTGTATGTCTTGCACGTGTGAATAACCCCCATGAAGAGGTGTTTGTGTGCTACACCTATACACTACATTTGTGATAGTGCTTCTCTGAATTTAACAACGTGCACCCGAATTCTTTTTGTTCTTACCAAAAAAGCAGCAGTGTGGAGTACTAAGGGGCAGCTGGTACCCTTGTGTAGAGCTGTGTGTACTTACTTAGGAAGCAGTAATCTGTTGGGAAAGACTTGTCCAATGTGAGTAGGTACATCCTGGGGCACTGCCATGTACCAACACACAGTCTGGATTTCAGTAGCAGAGGAGGGAGATGTAAGGTCTCTCTCAATTATAGGAGAAGCTGCTACATAAAACATGCTACCACAGCCTGACATCCTGCACCGCTGGCCATGAGAGAGTTCTGCATAGGTGACCAGAGGCCCTCCTGCCTTGCCCCCTGCCCCCTATGCAGCAAAGTTAAATTTAGCATACTAGTACAGGGTTATTTCCATTATCAGCTATCTATTCATAAATGAACCCTCAGTATTCAATGAGGTTTCTTTTTTACAGTCCATAGATTTTATGGGCTGCTTGGTACTTCCAAATGGGCTTTTTCTAGTACTAAAATGGATCTGAACCATTTTCTTCATGTAAAATCAATACAGACATAGATTCCAGGTCTCTTTCTTAAATATCTAAGCATCCACAAATTTCACTACTGTCATTTTTGATCTGCAGCTATTGCTCTCAACAGAGATTAAAATAAAAACAATTTAAGCTGCTTAGTGAAGTTAAAGTAAATAGCTTTTAGAACAATTGATTAGGAAAATAAAACTCCTAGCTCATGGTTTATCATATGATCTTTAACAAATTTTAAGATAAAACACAGTGCTTATATTTACTCTCCTTTACACCACAGATACACTGTTGAGATATTCTAACCAAGCATATTTAAGACATCCAGATTTATTAGAATAGTGCTGTCAAACGTATTGTACAAAGTGGTAATTCTTGGCTCACAGGGATTCTGCCAGTGTTAACACCCCCAAATTTTTGAAAGTGAAAGCATATTGCATGCTGAACAAGGGCCTTAATTCTGTCACCATAGAGATGACACTTTGCAACCCTAATTTGTCTCCTTGATTGCACCAAACAAATGCACTCTCTCTATAGACAAATGCTTTTTCTTTCTTGAGTATCATTTCGCTAGATGATGCTTTAAATAATGTCTTTGTAGAGACATAAATATTATTTTGTAGTGCAGTGAAATTTACACAATAAAGAACACAGTAGCTCTTCTGATAGAAGACAGACAAGAATCACTTTGAATAAATGTGAAGAAAGTTCCTTGGTTAAAATGACAGAGAGGACAGTCTCTTTGTCTGCACAAACAAGGATGAAAGAACCTGTTATTTGTATTTGGCCAGTTGACTTGAAAACACAGAAGAGAAAATATTTTGCATAAACTAAAACAAAAATATTTTTCTAGCATTGGGAAACCACTCATGTTTCTTTCAAAACAGAAAAAAAAAAGAAAAAAGAAAATTTGAAACTGTTTTTATAACATATTTCTCTTTTCCCATTTGAAAGGTTTGCAAAATTGATCACAAATTCATAAATAGCATGATCTGTTTTCCAATAAATTGAAAAAAACCCACAAAAATAATCACCCAGCTCTATTCTGAAATAGCCAGAGTGAAAATCAGTGCAGTGCAGAAGGGCTGTGCACTCCCAGCTCCAGAGCTTTCATGCTATGCGATCTTACCACAAGATGTCCTTGCCCTCACTCTCCATCCCCCACCACATTGAGCAATTGCTGTAGGGAAGCAATTTCCCTGGTCAGTGAAGTGCCATCCACATTTGTAGGTCTGTATAAGTACTGGCTGAGAGCAAGGAAAATGATCGTTGATAGCAAAAGTCACATTTCCTTTTAATTTTAAAACAATAACGGACTCAACACAAAGTTTGTATGTCTGGACTGAGAATATTTAAGCCTGAACAGGTCGCACAGTGAGGTTCTGACCAAGTCTGCTGGTCAGCAATGCATGTGGAGTTTATCTGCTCTATGCAATTGCAGTTGTCTTCCCGAGCCTTGCTCCTGACAAACTCCACACTGGACCCTGTGAAATCCAAGGAGCAGAGTTCCCTAAGTTACTGATTAAAGCAGGTCTTTGACCTTTTTTTCTGGTTTTCACTCTAGTTTATTCTTTCTTAATTGAGCTTGTTTCCGTGACAGCTAGAGTCATAAAACCAAAACCTCTTAAAATGCCAGCTTGATAAAATTTTTACCAAATTATAACAATCTACATGCATTCATGGAGATAAGCCCTGTGCTGACACAGAAAGCTCTGCACTGTGACCCAGGGTGCAAATCCAAACCAGAGGACAACCTGCCTGCCCTGCCACACCTAATGGCCATGGTGGGACAGAGAAGCTGAAGGCAGATCATCTGCTCTTCCCAAATACTGCCTGCCTTTGGAGGAAGGAGCTGCTGATTCAGCTAATAGACCCTGAGCCTCAACACTGCTACATGCCACTCACCATGCTGTCTGGGCTGCAGATGTTTAATAGCCACTGATTTCAGAAGCTGATTATCTAATTGCTTTGTCATGTCGGCTTTGACCTCACTCTCGGCCCAAATCCCCCAGCCCTTGGTGTTGCTTGCACTTTCTAGAAATAGTCAGGCTGCCTGTCCAGACAAGGAAAGGCGAGCGTGACGTAGGTGGTGTCAGGGACTTGAGCTTTTGACCCTGAAGGCAATATGGATTCAACTGATTTGAGGCACTTGGCTCTGCGAACTTGAGCCTGAACACGCACAGCTGGTACAGAGGGGGTAGATAAGATCACTGGGGCTGTATTTTGAGCTGCATAGGCAGAAGTGACCTGGGAGCTTAAACCCCTCCTCAATCAGGAATCATCTCCCTTTAGTGCAAATGGCACAGTAGAATCAAACCAAATAAAATTTTTAAGAGCAATTTGCCGTTGTTCCTTTTACTAGAGTTTGTACAGTGAGTTGTTCATGTCTGCCAGAGAAAACCACAGAAAAATTTTGGTTTATTTCCTCTGACATGTCTGAGAAACAGAGCTGCTATAAGCCTTACCCCTCAAAATGCTTTATCAGGGTTAAAAAAAAAAAAACCCACTAAAAACCACCCACCAAAAAATGTAACTCCTACTGATTGTTGTGATGGATCTCCCAGTGCAGGCTGCCTTGCTGTCCCCAAGTTTGTCAGCCAAGACAGCTCAGGGGACTGCTGTGGGGGACCCAGCCTTCAGTGCCCAGCACAGGAAAAAGGGTCTGTCCCCTTCTGTGCTGTGGGTTGCTGTGACAGCCACAGAAGAGCTGGCAAGTCCCTCTCCATCTGAATGAGCATCTCCATCTGTGTGCCTGAATCCAAGCACCAATGCCTACCCAGCTGTCTCCTCATAATGTTTCTAACTGGGCTATGACACCTGCAGGAGAGAAATCCAATTTTCCCTTGGAGCAGTTATTGCCTGATGCTCAGACTTGCTAGTCCTGCACTGATCCACAAATGGATCTTGGTTTAGATTTTAGCTGGGAACAGGGATGCTTATTTTTATAAGTGCATGTCTAAATTCTTTGGCACTTGAAAGAGGCCACCAGACACAGAGAGTTGTTCTAGTACAGTCCTAAGGAAAACGTAGAGAAAGAGGATTAGCAGAGATGAAGATAAGGACAGCTGTGAATGTGTAGACAAACTGGAGGACATGGATCAGTTTGAAGGCTTTATCCAGCTACTGCTCTAAGTTTAGGCAATCAAAAGTTACTTGGGTTCTGTGGGCCAAGGAGAAAGAAATTATCTGAGCAATTGCCACTGCTTAATCTGGGTCTGATATGCTGTTTGATTGCACAGGACCTGAACAATTACACGGAGCAAGTAATATGAAGAAGTAGAGAACTCAGGGAGAGTAATTAAGCCACCCTGTTCTGTTGAGCCTCAGATTCAGCTACTTGTAGCAATTCTTTTACCAACATATGGTCCAAGTCCTGCCTGCAGATAAGCATGACAGGAATTCAAATAAAGACTACTTGGAGCGTGCTGACAAACACATACATTTTTGCCCCAAGATAAATGTAATACATGTGGTTAAGTTTAAAATACAGCTTATTACTGAAAAATGAACCTTGACTTATTTACAGTGATATTTGCTCCCCTGGCTGTATTTGTGTCCCATGACCTCAGAGGTACAGTCTGTCACGGACTTTGAATCTTATCTCTTTACTCTTTCTCATTTGTGACCTTTAGATGCATTTCAAATAATCCCTTACTTTTTCAGCTACTCTTCCTCTGCTAAAAAACACTGCAGGAAGGCATTTCTCTAACACTTTATTACCTCTTCAGATAATTTTTTTCAAAATTTTAAAGGAGTAATCCACTACCAAGCCCACTGTCTCTGCAACACTTGCACAGTGTAGAAGAAACTAGTGATTGTCATTTTTCACATTCTCTAGTTTTATTGTCACACCTCCATCTAAATCTCCCAGGTGGAAATGGATGTAGTCATCTTTCCCAGTACTATTTGAGGGTATCACATGTGTTAAGGTTAACATTGTACCACATTTCTGTTTCCCTTTGGCAGAGCATACTGATTTGACAGGCTGCTGAAAATGAAGCAACACATTGGTACCAAAGTCCATGGTAACCACATTAATTTTTTAACAATTGCTGTAATTAGTGCCCTATGAGGAACTACTCTGAAAATCCCTGGAATAGGCAAATTGTTGGCCTACTTGACTTTGAAGTTCAACAGATCTAATGAAATTCTACCACTGGCACCCACTGCTGCAGAAAACCATTGAGAATAAAGTATTTGCTAATATTTTGTCCTAAATCCATAGAAGTATTCTGGAGTTAAACTACAATACATTTTAAGCAGCTAGAAGAGCTCTCTAGAGAATATTTAATCCCTTTTGAAGAGAGAGCCCTGTTTTACACAACCCCATTTCCTTTTTCAGTGAGAATTAATTTTGCCAGTTATTTTGATTAAAACATCTTGAAAGAAATCTCATGTTTATAAACTAATAATCATCTGCAGCTAGGAATGCATTTCAGAAATTGGAGAGTGGCAGTAGAAAAAGGCCTTATGACACTGGCAGAGCTCTTCCACCAAACCATGCATGTGCAAAGAACTTACCTCATGCCAGCAATATATGAGTGCAAGAAGTTCACCACAACCAGAAGCTTTGACTGTTGAGGTATTTATAATCTAGCTAAAATACAGAGCTGTGAAATGAACTAGGGGCATTTATGGAGAAGGACTGCCCAAGGAGTTCCATTGTATCTTCTCAACTTCCCCCAAAAATAACCACTGGGAAATACAGTATATTAATGTATGCAAGGCAGTCACCGCCAGTGGAAAATGAGAAATGCCCATGTTCCCTAGAACTTGCCTGGGAAGCAGCAGGTATTGACTGCAGTGCCTTCATAGTCACAGCAGGTCTCCAAACTAGAGCCCACCTGCTCCCAGGACTGTGGAAAGGTGTCCTGTTCTTGTTCAGCAGAGGTGACCTCGTCTCTGCATTGCCTCAGATGTGCTGCAGGGGAGGGCAAGGCCATGCAGACAGACAGACGCAGCTCTGCTCAGCCTCTTTCTCCCTCCCCTTTGCTCTCACCTCTGTATGCTGCAACGGGAGCTGATGCCCTCAGGACTCTTCTGCTTCCCTTCACAGTGATCCATAACACAAGAGCTCTCACAGCATATTAAGCAGTTTCTTTTTTCCCCCGTTGCCTGTTTGTACACCCTGGAACAGCAGAGGTAGTGCCAGAGGTGTCAGGGACTCAACTGGGCACGAGAGACAGGCCCAAGAAAAAGCCTGAGCAGCTCCTCCAAGCTGAGCTCCACTTTGCTGGTAGTAGCAGCAGCACCAGGAACAGATGGGCCAGCTGGTCTCCAAAAGCTATAATTGCTCTTTAAACTGTGGCATGGGTATGTTTCCTCATGTGCTGGGAGGAGGAAGTCATTGTCAACTTACTGCTTATTTTGGTTATTATAGTAGTGTGTTACTGAGACTCTTGTAGCCTGGTGACAAGCTACAACAAAAATCCCTTCCATAAAATTTGTGATCCCATGGTATCTTCAGTCCATCACTGGAAGGCAGCCAGCACCACCAGGCAGTGTTGCAGCTCTGTCATTTTTATAAAGAATTCATAAGACATGCACCTTATTAAGTGCTAGGAAAGTAATCCTAGTTTAAATTGATGGATGAACAAAGGAAGAACAATTTGCTGTTGGGGAATATTTTATTTGCTTTTCACCACAGGAAGGTGGATAGGAAAACAAAGTCACCCAAGTTGGAAACAAATAAATGAAATGCATTCAATTAGCTAATGGAGCGTCTCTCAAAAGGTTGCCCTATTAGAAAATTAAATTAGGTCTTTCCAATATGCTAAGAGTCATTAACACTTTTTTTTTTTTTTTTTTTTTTTTTTTAGAAACTGCCTGAAATATTAAGGGGATTACTTTTCACCATTGGCTTTTTGCTTTCCATGACATACCTTTCAGTCCTGATTCTCTTCAGATTCTCTTCAGTTTTGGAAACAGTGTTAATTTGTGAAAAGTCTTTCTAAGTTAAATAGCTTGGTGTAATTCTTGAGTACAAGGAACATATTTCAGATTTTTCTAAAGGAACATGGTGTCCTCAGAGATCAGCTTCACAAGCTATGATTTAGTAGCACTGGTTACAGAAGGACTCAGCTCAAGCATGTTTACTGGTGGCTTCCTATGCCTTTTTACAGCAAAACGACTGAAAATGGAGCATAGAAACATTTTAAATTTTGAGTCCTGCCCTCACAATATGAGCTACATACAGCTTATGCTAGGTTAATTAACACTGGCATGGCATTAGCTGGAACAGCACCAGAGCGGCCAGACAAACCTCCTTGGTGCAGCACACCAGTGCTCTGCATGGTGTGGTGGCAGACACTTCTCACTCCCTTCATGACTTTCCAGTTGGAATGCTGCAGGGTCTGTGGTTAGGAAATGCAGTGCATGATCAGTCACGTCTCTGTAACTCCACCTAGACCTTGCTGGAGAGACGGGAAGAAGGGATGAGGATATTTCCTGCGAGTACCTACCTAATAAGTACACCTATTTTCAGAGCATGCTCCTTTCTCTTTACAAGTCTATCTGATCTCACCCAAATCATGAGGTGGAAGGTCCTAGGTGCCCCCAGCCAAGCTAGAAGGGAGAGGAAGGAGCAGTGCTCAGTGCTGCCTCTTGCTCTCAGTGAAATGGAGCCAATCAGTTCCATGGGAAAACCCAAAGTCTGCATTAAAGATGGCCCAACAGCAGAAGGGACAGGCAAAGATCCTGGGCAAGGGGGTCAGGGTTGAAAAAGAGCCAGCTAGGGACATAAAGGTACTTTTCTTTTTCACACCAAGAGTCTTTCTTTCCCAGGCAAATAAAAGGCTCAGGTACATATGAAGACCCATTATCTTCATGTGCTTAAAATCGAACTCTTTGCTGCATGAGATCTGGCATGCCCTTACGCAAGCAAATTATTTTTATCTGCTTCTAGCCTAATAGAGACTTGAATATTTTGAGAACTCATAGGTCTCATTGCTATGGAAACTAACTCTGTATCTTTAGGTCAGTTTTGCTATCTCTGATTTGCAGAGTCCATATCTAAGCATTAAAAAAAAAAAAAAAAGAAGCCTAGTTGTGTTTGCTGATTTGCTGTTTCAGTCCCACTGCCCATTGCCCTTTGTCTCACTCCTGAGACTCCAAAAGCTGAGTCCAACACTCTTTACAAGATAGAGAAGTTGGAATATTAGCAGTCCAATGCCAGGTTACTGGTTTCCATGTTGATGAGAAGTGAGGGGATTTATGTTGATAGTACAGACAATCAACATAGGAGCATCAGCAAACAAGTCAACCTCATCCAGGGGTAAAAATCCACATAGAGAAAACCAACCTCATACAACTGTCCTCTGCTTGTTTCTGTCTTGCTTGGGTAAGTGAGCCAAAACACTCACTGATGATCTGAAATGAAACAACTCTTTTCCAATCCTTAGATCAATAGTGGGAGGATTTACCACTTGTATGGACAAGGAGAACTGCTGCCACAGGAGTGACTGAGCTGGCAACAACTCAGTAAACCAGACTGGCCTCATCTTATGTTGGAACGTCTGCCTTATTATGAAACTACGGAGTTTTTTTCTCCCTCACAACCTTTCTCCTTCTGCACAACTTCAGCTACACTCACAGCACATCCAAATTTGGACCAGAGACATTCCTCAGATGATACAACATCCCTATAGGAAAACTGGGACTTGACACACCTCAGTTTCTTTATAGAACTGACAGAGCTATAAGGTGCTTGCATTTCTTGGGGTTGCTCTTCTGTAGGAGTGAAAAATTTGACTATTTCATGGCCTCAAAAAGCTTTTCTGCATAATTCAAAGTCACAGAGAATTCACATCCAGAATTTTTTTAAATTGCTGGAATTCTACTACTCTAGTAACACCAGAGGTTTCTCTTTGTTTTTCTTATTCTAAAAAAAAATGTATCTCTTCACTGACAGAAAGGCATTGTTTCAGTTGTGATATATACCTATATTTCTGCTCAGAATTGGGATGCATTGTAAATTTTGCTGTAAAAGAGTCAGTCTTTTGGCAAATCTACCAAGAAGGCAGTGCCTGTCAGCAAAAATGAAATATGTTCCTCCAAAATGCCAACACATATACCTGCTTAATACATTACTTCCTATTATAGCACATATAATCTTTATATCCTAGTACAGGACAAATGTGCCTTGCCTCAGTGGCCTCATCTATAGGGGGAGTTCTGTCCACATTCTTCTTTGCTATAGTTTGTTCTTTTCAGTTTTAAGTAATTTTTTTTTTTTTCTCCTTTTGAGTATGAGGTTATCCTCTTCTACTGGCTCAAAGATGGATGGTCAGGTTTTTCTGTTTGTTTGGATTTGGTTTTATTTTTTTACCCACAGAAAATTAAGGTTGTATTCCTGTTAAATTGATGCAGGTTTTCCCCCCTGCATTCTCCCCCCTATTATGAGTGAAATCACTATCTCACTGTACTCCCTTTTTATCCAAGCCAAATATTAAGTATATAAAATCATAGGCAAGCACTGAAATTTTTGGACAATCAGGATTATGCAATGGCAGAAAATGAGAAGAAAGCATTTTTTAAAGGATGAAGGGCATTCAGCTTCAATAAGCAGGAAAATCCCACAAGTTTAATTCCTGTAATGGATGGCAGTGACACTCACTCTGCTTTCTGGGATATTATTCCATAAAGGAATGCAACATAAACCAGTAGTTAAACTAGGACAGATGTTGCTGGAAATATTTAGAAGATGTTTACTTTATATGATTAGTGATCAAATATGCAATGTTCTTGGGTATGTCATCCTCATGACTTCCCACAAGACATAATATTTTCCTTGTTGGAAAAAGAAAATAGCTAAGTTGTAGGCAGCTTTTAGTAACTGAGATATTTTAGACTGGTGATGTAACTGTTTAAGAGTCTGTGAGCAAGACCATCTCCCAGCTCAACCACTTCCCTGGGCTTTCTCTACTTATTCCCTGCATACTCTAAAGTGCTTCCCCTATCTCCCAGTCACCCTCTCCCAGCCCAGTACTGGTACTTTTCCTGGTAGATTTCCAATGCGGAACTTTCAACCTCAGCTTCCTGAAGCAAGCTGTCCCTTCCTCCCAAGGCCACCAGACAGAATAACCTGTTTCTTACTGTAGTTTACTGGGTGGGTATCTCTGGGCTTGATTTAAAAAGAGAAAAGGGATTTTTCTGACGAGGGTATGAAACCAGCAAATGGAGGTTTCCTTCACAAAGCTCACAAAAGTTTCAGCTGTTGGAGTAAAACTGGTGCAACCTTCTCCAAGGACATGTTTGTAGATATTTAAAGAAATAAAAATTTAAAAATACTGCTGTTAATACGCTCCTGTAAAATTAAAGCTGATTTAAGACTTTCTACACTCAACGTTGCATTAATATAACCCCCTTTAGCTAATCAGGTGAATTGTATGTAGAATGTACCCAAATCCTCTATTGTAGATGAAAAAAGACCAAGCAGCTGCAAAGAAAGAGATGTATGAACTCTGCCTTCCTTTCTCTCTCTCTCAAGCCTCTGCCACCTTCAGACCCAAAGCAGATCCTATTGCATTGGAGCAGGGATAGAACTGAAGAATCATAGAATTTCTTAAGCTGGAAAACACATTTAAGATCACCAAGTACAAACATTAACTCAGCATTACCAGGTCCAGCAGTAAAAATGTCCCCAAGTGACACATCTACATGTCTTTTAAACACCTTAGTTCTAGTAACTCAACCATTTCCCTAGGCAGTCTGTTCCAGTGCTTAAGAATCCTTCTTGTGAAGAAATGTTTCCTAATATCCAATCTAAACCTCACCTGGTGCAAGTTGAGGCCATTTTCTCTTCTCCTATCACTTGTTACCCAGGAGTAGAGACCAGACCCCACCTCATTACAATCTCCTTCCATTGCCCTTCTCTGGACACAGTCCAGCCCCTCAATGTCCTTCCTGTAGTGAGGGACCCAGAACTGGACACAGGATTCGAGGTGTGGCCTCACCAGTGCTGAGTACATGAGAACAATCACTGCCCTGGTCTTGCTGGCCACACCATTGCTGATCCAGGCCAGGATGCCATGGGCCTTCTTGGCCACCTGGGCACTGCTGGCTCCTGTTCAGCCGCTGTCGACCAGCACCCCCAGGTCCTTTTCTGCCAGGCAGCTTTCCAGCCACTCTCCCCGAGCTTGTAGCACTGCATAGGGTTGTTGTGACCCAAGGGCAGGACCTGGCATTTGGCCTTGTGGAACCTCATACAATTGGCCTTGGCCCATCAATGCAACCTGTCCAGATCCCTTTACAGAGCCTTCCAACCCTCCAGCAGATCAATACTCCCACCTAACTTAGTGTCTTCTGTGAACTGACTGAGAGTGCACTCCATCCCCTCATCCAGGTCATTGATAAATGCATCAAACAGGGTTGGCCCCAATACTGTGTCCTGAAGGACACCACTGGTGACCGGCTGCCAGCTGGATAGAACTCCGTTCATCACCACTCTCTGGGCCTGGCCATCCAGATGGACATCCAGTTTTTTGCCTGATGAAGAGTGCACCCATCCAAGCCGTGAGCAGCCAGTTTCTCCAGTAGAATGCTGCAGAAACTGTGTAAAAGTGCAGGTAGACTACATCCATGGCCTTTCCCTCACCCACCAATTGGGTTACTTTGCCACAGAGGAAGTTCAGACTGGTCAATTAGGACTTGCTTTTCATGGATCCATGCTGTCTGGCCTGATCCACTGTCTTGTCCTGCACCTGTCACATACAGTTCTTCATGATCTCCTTACTGGTCTCCACTCCACTGCCCTCCCTCTCCTTCACCACTTGCCTGACACCAGCATGGTCCTGGCTGCCCCCAGTGAATACTGGATTCTGTACACTCCCATGCCACTTTCCCTGGGTAACTGCCCTGATATTGTCCCAAGGCCAGATTAATTACTTTTTTTGGTTTTTTAAGTAATAATGGACTATATCACTTTCTTGAAGCCAAAAAGCAACACTATTTTCCCCATTTTGTTCTTATTATGTACCCCTATGTTGCTGAACTGCTCTTTGTTTTCTTACCTCCTATCTACTCTCCTTTTTTTGGTTCCCTACCCACTGCTCAATGACCTCCAGCCTCTGGGGCACCAGGGCCGGCATCAGAGTGAGAGGATGTGTGGTGGGATGTCACCACACAGGGCTGTGGCTGCAGGAAGGGGAATGTCACAGGCCACGGCTGGACCTCGTGCTTGGAGTTTGCCATACAAGAGGGTTACCCTCTGCTACAGCAACAGGTTTTATCCGCTCGGTTCCTCAGCCTCCTCCATCTTTTTCCTCTGTCTTTTGTTCTGCTTTCCAACACTAAGCATGAAGCTGGAGTAGCCAGAAAGATAACAGCTGCCCTTTTCCAAGTACCTCTCTTATGCATCCATCTTTTATGGGGATTGAACATTTTTGCTTTATCATGAACCTTTTTGGCCAGTAGACGATGACTGGTGAGGGAAGCTTGATTCTAGAAGAACTGGAACTCTGTGCTGGGGCGGAAGGCAAAATATTAGGGAGAGCTCTGTGTGCCAGCCAAACAGCAAGACTTCCTCAGGCTCCTGCTTTTTAAATGCTCATCTGCTAAATACATTGCTTTTATATCATTTACAGAATGTTACCCTGCTCAGAGGCCTTTTCTATCTATGTTTGCTATGGTATGGTCATAAACAATTTTTGTCATCAGCCTGAGGGCACAGAAATTCATATAGCTCTTACACCACTGCAATCCCATTGACTTCAGGGGAATTACTTCCCATTACTGCAAGTGAAATCAGAATGAGTAAATATGCCATTTCTCTGCTATTCACCATTAACACTGTAATGCTCACTGGAGTAGTCAAAGAAAGCTGGAGATTGACTCTTGTTTGACTCTGTATATCTTGTGCGATGTGCAGGGCATCCTCTCGCTCACTGAGAACCAGAACTGCTCTGATAAAGTGGAGAAGAGCAAGTGGCAGAATAAATAGGGGCTATCTATTTTTACTATTGATTTGGAAATACTTCTTTTATTTTCACTGTCCCTTTCTGTTGGGAATCAAAGCATTAAAGTCATTCAGTCACCCAGAGAGGCCTTTCATCCTCATCTTATGATTGGGAAAACCCTGAGACACAGACATCTTAAATAGTTTGTTCTTGGCCACAGATGTGGTGGAGACAGAAATAGCTCCATATTCTATATTGATACTTGAATACATTTAACCACTAGACCATCTTTCTTCATTACTCCTTAGTGCTTGATTTAGACACAAACATAAGAAGGCAACAAAAAAAGAGAAGTTCAGTTTCAGGTCCAGCATGGATCAGACACACAAAGCTGCCAAACTGCATCCAGCCATCACATGGTTGCTGTAGGAAAGGTTGGCAGTTATCTCCCTATGCAGAGGTTATTTACAATTGCATATGATGGAGATACTCCCTGGACGGGCTGTGAGTTATTCTGGAAAAGGAATAGAAAGGATCTGTCAAAGCCAGACATGTTCTGAAGACACATCCTCATAAACAGACCCAGGAACCACTAACCCAAGAACATCCTAAGTGGATCTCAAGTCACAAATGCCTTGGGGAGCCCCTACTGGGTCTATCTGGCCTTCTGTTTCCCTCCATGTGTATTATTAGAATAGCCTATCCCAACTTTTTAATCCAGAAGTTAATGACAGTCTTTCCCTTCCAAATGTTAATGCATTTTTTTCCTGGTATCTTCCTTTAAGACAAAAAGGAATAATGAATTTCTCAATAATTAACATCTCACAGTCCTTTGTAATGATGAGGTCATGTACTTCCTCAGCAGTTTCTCTCTCCACAGATGTAAGCAAGGTTAGTGGTAAGGTTAGGGGGAGATTCTTCTGGGCTCTGCCTATGTACTATAGTCAAGAGAGCAGCAGCAAAATGGCTCAGAACAAGGACACCTTCAGGGATGAAGGTGGCAGTTTCAACTCACAGCTGTCATGTCTCTTTGTGCACAGTGTTGTGTCCAAAGAGAAGTTATTTTTCCTACCTTCACACTGTCAGCTGCACACTTGCTCAAAGCTTGAAGCTTTCCTGTTCAAGACCTAGAATTTATTTGTGTTTTAAGCAATGAACTACCAAAATGATTTTCTTGCCTGTGCCCTCTGCTGATACATTCTCAGCAATGAACATACCTTCCATTTTTGTCTAAAGTAAACAGATTTCATCTACCCTTCTCACTCTCCTCCTCTAAGTTAGAAATGTCAGGAATTACAATTGCTGACACTGTGCTTGCTGCAGGACTACCAAGAATTGGAGCTTTGGTACAAGCTGAAATTTGAGCTGCTGTTTTCTCAGCCTTCAGCGGAGGGAAAGAGGATGTTGTCTCTCTCACGAAGGGGTTTCGCAAGCAACCCACATAACCTGTTCTCAGCCACTGCTGCATTGTCGTTTGGGTTAAACTTGCAAGCAAATGAGTAGGGATTTACTTGGCTTGACTAAATGCCTCTACTTTAAAAAAAAAAAATCATGAAAACATTGCAGCTCAAGTTTCTCTCATTTCTCCCATCACTAACTCATTACTTACAGGCTGCCTTGTAGCAAAACCATAGAAGTTGAGATTTAATATTTGCAGCAACTGATTTGCACAGGCTACAACAAATGCATTTGCAGATTTGCAGGAGAGAATAAAGAGTCAAAACCAGGTCAGTCCCTTTGTTCCCACTGTAGTTTTCGCTGTTGCAAAAGGCAGTTCAATTTTGTATAATCACAACAGCAAGCAGCTATAACAGAATACATTAAAAACACATTTGTTCAATAAAAGAATGCCATTTCACAAAAGGTCATGCTTTCAGTTTTGAGGAGACTGCTAGTCATTTGCTTAAATGCCAATATATCATATCACAAACCTTTGACTTCTCTATTCCCTAGCTGCCTTGGCTACAAAAATGAGGCAAACAGTATTTACCTACCTTCTCAGATGCTGAAATATTTGGCTATAAATTAAAAATACATAGTACTGAATATTTAAAATGAGGCACATGTGAAATAAGACATACAGTCCCATAAGTACATAACATATGGGAAATGCATTGTTAAGAGTCTCCTTGGGAAAAAACATAATCTTTGTAATTATGAGTTTTAGCAGTTTACCTAATTTTGCACAACTTTCCACAGCATTTACTTGGAAGCCAGCTGGTTCATACTAAACTTTAAATACTTAAAGACAACCCAGCATTTCAGGGAGTTTCTCCTCTCCATCTGAATGAGTGCAGCCACTGCAGTCTGTTTCCAGTGACAGAGTGAAGAACACCACCACAGATACACACCACTTCTGCACTATCTTGCCCATAGCTCTAAAGAGCTATTCCCCATCATTTTAGCCTGCACCCTGTAAAGATTCCAACATATCTGAAAGGTGACTTTTATGCTAGAAGAAAATTTGCTTGTAGCCCTGCAGTAAATTTATTGCATCATTTAATCTGCAACCTCCTCTTGAATACAGGAACCTACTTTTTTGTCCATTTGTCTCTTGGGCACTTAGTTAATGAAGGGGAAGAATTTTGCTGATTGTATTGGCTGAATTTTTTGTCTTTTTAAAATGTAGTCCAAGCAAAAAAATGAAGTCTTATCAGTCCAGGTAGATGTGGAGAAATATAGTACTGCCTGTGATATTAATTCTTCTCTTTTTTTGTTCTGCATGATATTTAAAAGAAGGCAGGTTTCTGCATGTCAATATTACTGCTCAGCAGCACCTGCAATTATGATTACTTCTTAAGGAACTATTTTTTGAAAATTTATGTATTTTCCAAAGGAGCCACTCAATTAAATTTGATGGTGTACGGGTAGTCTAATTTTTAAAAGATTCACCTCAAGTGGATCACTCTTATCTCAGAAACTGGGGAATGTAAAAGTATGTTTCCTTCCCTATATTATAAAAAACAAGTAAAAGGAATGGGTTTGGTTAACTCTCACACCCAGTAACTCCATAAAGGACACTTGAAATTCCTCAAGTTAAAAGGAGGTTGTGTTTTTGGAGTTTCCACCTGACCAAGCCCTACAGCTTGGGACAAGCGGTTCTTCATTCTCAAAAGCAATCTATATCAATTTGTCACCTAAGCTCAGTGAATACGCTCAGTTCTGCATGTGCCCCATGTCCTTTGAACAGGCAAAAGACAGAACAGGTTCAAAGATGAGAAGGTGTGAAAATAATACGAAGTGAGAGAAGGTGACCATGATGGAAAAATATGAGAGTAGAAGAGCCTAAAACCAAAAGCAGGAGCAGAGGATGGGAAAACTGGCTGCAAGGCAGGAAGGGGCAAAGGCAGAAGTTGGAGAGGTAGAGGTGGGAACTGAAGAGGTTTTTAATCACTCCTCTCTCACACTTTGTTTCAGAATTTGGCAATGAAGAGACATCTCTTGAGCCGCAACATGCCTCTGCTGTCCTGCTAACAGCTACACAACCAAACATGTTTTCTCATTCCCCTCATATTCTACCTTTAACACTGTCTTCTGAAACCTTAATTTTAATTTAATTTTGGTCTTCAATGTAATAAAAAATCCCTACTGTAGCAGCATTAAAAGACAGATCTGAGTGCTGGGCAAAGCACAAGAGGAGTGCAAATAATCAACAAAGAGTTGTCAACCTAGAAATTCTGGTCTCTTGCATAATAACTGCTGTGTGGATATAAAATCTTCATCATACCAGTTATACACAGGCTTTTTTTTTTTTTTTTTTTTTTTTTTTTTTTTGCATATGAACATCTTAAACATCAATTATCCATGCAAATTGGGGGAAAAAAATCATAATAGATGCTCTCTTTCTTAAGGCAAGTTTTGAGAGAATAGTAGTGCTCTAAGTGGCAAAATATTCAAACAAAAGCACTGATTATATCTCTGTTATTGATATGAGCTTTTAAATGGCATATGATACATCCAGATTGGTTCAGTAAGAAAACAGGTTTAGAGTTGGATGGTAGCTGAGATTTTTCTGTTGTTTTTTATGGCTAAGGATAGCCAGATGGATAAGGATTTTATTATAGGTATTGGCAACTTAATGCTGCTGAAAGCCTGACACATGATGCATTGACTCAAAGTTGGAACATTAGATTTTCATCAACATTAAATTCAAGCAAATGGTTTTTTTTTTTGAAACTGCAGCCTGGATGTGCCACCATGGTTTGTATATTACCTACCTTAAATGAAGAAAACCCACAAACATTGGTAAATGTTCCCTCCGAAGTGACAAAGATGAGCGAAGAGCATTCTCCCCAAGGGAAGAGTCAGAATTCTTGAAAAGTCATGCATGCAAAAGCACATGCTAAGCTCTGCTCCCCTGCACACCCTGTCGCAGGCAGGTCACAGAGCACGCTGCCCTCTTCACATCACACAGCCTGAAAAACAAGGTTTTACTGTCAGTCTTCTGCTGCCTTCCAGTCCAGTCACCAGACCAAGAAGAAGCACCCCAGTAATCCCCAAACCTTGCACTGCAGATGAACCTCTAGCACATATGTGATTTATTGAAAATACATGCATGTATTCATCAGTTAAATCCCCCATTTCCTAATTCGGGTATGAAAACGTTGTTGGCTTGGAATACATGAACCAAAGTGATAGTGCTAGACATGAAAAGTCTCCAAAGGAGTCCCCCATGGGTGACATTTATCTGTTTCTTCATTTGTAGCATAGACAAAGGGAGTAGTTTACATTCCTGAAAGATCTTGTCTCAGCAGTTTCCCTTCTGAGATGGTAAATGGAAAGAGGTAACTAATCTGTTTCTGGCCTTCCAGAAACTTTATAAGCATGGGCAGGTACCTGCCTGGGAAAGCTGGCCATGTAATTTTAGATATGCCAAGATGAACATGAGGAAAAAAATACTATAGGCAGAGCAGGATTAGCAAAGAAAGAATTCTGGCCAGTAAGAGAACAGGGCAACTTGATCAGTGCACTTTGCACAGCATGACATGTCATTGTGAACACAAAGGATAAAAAACTTTACCATTAATATCACTCGATCTGTAGTGATTAAACATCTCCTTGGGGTTTCTCTTCTCATCAGAACAAGAATTTTTCCTAAATTTGGCCCCTATCTCTTAGTTAGTCTCACTAACCTCCAGTAACGCAGATTTCAACTGCAATAGTGAACACCAACTATTGCCTGGGTCCCTACAGAAAGTCTACCTGAGCTGAGCCAACTGCAGCAATCAGCTCAGAAAAATGACCAGAAGGCTGCTGTGCTTGAGGTACAGCAGACAAGGTCAACACTTTCCGGACTAATAATGGATTTGGAACAGGAGGCATTAGAAATGAGGTGGGTTTTGGATGCTGCTTCCACCAAACCAGGATTTGCTTGGCTTGTGGTATTCCCAGCACTCAGCAGCCCAGCTGGAAGCCATAAGCACCATTGGCTCAGGCTTGTGACATCACTGTGGTACTGAGCACATTTGTCACATAGTAAGACAGCACAAATACAGCCTGTTAGCCGAGGGAGTTTATGGAACAGCTAAACTGCCAGCTGCAGGTTAAGCTTTTCTGCAGGTTAAGCTTTTTTTGAGCGATCACATTTTTCAGCTGCAAAGGATTTATTTTAGGAAAAAAGTCATTGACATTATCATTGGTTACACTTGCATGTCAGAACACCTAAAAAGTAATTTTTGAAACACACATAATTCCTTCCAACTCTTCTTTGGTTTTCTAAAGGGCCTGAGGTTTCTGGTTGTAAATTTTACTTACCAGTAACTCAACCCTCTTGTGAAATGTGCAGAAATTGCAGAAAGCAGTTTGATAAAGGAAGGCACATATTTAACCTCAGCGAGACCAGCCCCTGGGAATAACACCATTTTGTACCACAGAACGGGCAGTCTTGTGAAAGAGAAATGAATCAGCCACGTACTCTGACCCGTAGCCCCATGGAAGCTGTACTGAACCACTGGCTGAGGGGCCAGCTTTTCACCTTATTATACCTTTGGGGAAGAGAAATTACTATAGTTGAGGAATTTTGCAGTGTGCTAAGAGGTTTCACAATCCTCGGGTAGACAGAGATGGTGAAAGAGCCTAGACTTGTCAAGTTAAAGGAGTAAATCATTGCTCTGCTCATGTGTCCCTGGCAGCCACCACCCACTGGCCTGCACATGGGCTGCCTTTCCTTCCCTGCGCCAAGAGAGAGCAGTGCTGCCCACGCAAGAGAGGGGGTTTTATCTGGGGGAAACAAACAGGCACCTACTGCTGTAGCCCAGCTGTTAGATCTGAGGCAGAAAGGCCAAGCCTAAGCCTAGAGCTCTGCTGCAGCCCTGCAGACACCAACACAACTCAAGGGAGAAAACCGTATCTTACCTGACACAGAGGCTGTGGCTGGGCTCCTCCGAAGAGCTGGTTTAGAAGAGTCCCATCTTTTGATTTCAGAGCCTAGGGGTTCATGTTCCTCTCATGACCTTGAGTGAGAATTGCACAGAGAATTAGCCTTAAAGCTCTACTGAAGTCTACGTTTTGTTGACCAGGTAGAAGTCAGCTGCTCAGCAAAACAGAGCTGCCAGGTTCTTTAGGCCATTTTGGAGGATGGCACAGTGGTAAAAAATGCTTTTAATTCAAATGTGTAGTGTTTCAAAGTTCATCTGTGTAGCTGATCACATCTACAGGTGATTTTAAATTGAATTTTTACTGCACCAGAAAGCATTGGGTGCCAGCAGAAGTGAAAGGTAGAAGGCAGCTCTACTTCCTCTGCTGGTTAAAAGGTACAGTTTTAATACCTTCCAGTTCCCTTGAGCAAAGAAAGCTAGCTGCAAAGTAAATCACAGAACCTAAAGATTTGCTACACTTCATGTCTAACTGAAATAATACACTGCAAAAGGTATAAACAGTCACAAGTCCTGAACTGCACAAGCATGTGACCAAAATAACTGAGAAAAAGTCACACTGAAGAAGAAGTTTGAAAAACAAATTTGAGGTTGATATCATTAATATATAAGTTTTTTTTTAAATCAACAAGATGACCAAGTACCAGCAGGACTCTGATGTGCCAAACACAGCACAGCTCAAGTGGTTACTACTACTTTAGTGTTCCCTACTGATTTTTTTTAATAGGATGGCTAATATGAAATCTCAATCTCATGAGAGCAAAAAAAAACTTTGAAAGAGGAAGACAGCATTTTCTTACTCTCTGTTTGTGGCACACAGCCATTTTTCCATGCACAAAACAGGAGTTTAAAAAGACACGTGGACTTTTGTCTTCTACCCAGTCACGATCATTAGGGTCTGATTTAAGACATCTGAACTCCTGGGTGTAGTCTTAGCTATTAAGGCATGATTTGACCTTGATTTCCAAGCAGTCATTGCTCTAAGCCTTTGCATTCTTTTTTGAATTGTTCCACTTCTTTATAGATTTTTCCAGCTGACCCTTTTGATCCTATTTGAAGAAGCTGTGTGGGGGAAGTTCATTGCATGAAGGAATACTAGGCCTGAAGAACAACAGCTGTAGCTCCAGTAGAAGTTAGAAAAACTTCTGCATGGCAGTGTTTTCCTTTTAATTCCTATGGAATTGCCTTCTGAGTGCAAAATGTGCTTAGCAGTTCATCTTAATTCTCTGATGACTTTGCCTTTCCCCAGCCAGCAGGACAGCGATTTTGCAGCTGCTGCTACTGCACCTCATTTATCAGCAGCTTCCCTTGCCGGTGGCTCGAAGCACTGACAATTGTGCTCATAATTCACACAGAACAGGGACTCCACTCTGGAAGGAAACAAGAGCTACACAATGCCCTTCTGCAGCTTTCACAGCTGTGGGAGATACTTGGATGAAGTGGTTCCTGCTCCTGCTGATGCCCACTGCCAGCCCGCATATCCCTGACAATGCTCAGTAACGGCCAGGGAGCAGAGCGAAAGTAAGGGAAACAGAACAAATATATTCTGCAATTTTCCAGGAGTCACCCCTCTTCTTAGCATGGTATTTCAGGTCAGAAATAATGACAACTACCCTCACAGGGGGCTTCTGTGGTGAGGAAGGGAGAAATTGGGATATATTTAGATAGGTTACCTTAGTCTCTGGTAGAATAACAATCAGGTCCGACAGAAAACACCATGAACAACAGGGTTTGCAAAGCTGAGGTATTTGATGCCAATCTAGAGCTAGGCAAGCAATCTGAAACCAGCTTTTACACTAACTGCAGCTGGGGAAAAGGAGAATTGGATTGGCACCGGTCCCACAAAACATGCGTTTCGGTATTACAGCCAGCTGTAGCTCTGGTACTTCACCAGCCCTTCAGGGGGCAGTTTTCATGTTACAGCTACGCCGAAGTAATGGGGAGGTGAGGCTGGAAGGGGGAGTCGGTTCTCCTCATCCTTACACCTGGCTATGGATTCTCAAGGCATCACAGTAGCAGCTCTCATCTGACCCCTACTGCAAGCATGTAGGGCATATTTCCACCAGCAAACACAAGGGATCAGCAGCAGACTGGCTTATCTAAGGTGAAACTCACTGCCCCAGATTCCCATTTCATCACTGCTTTAAGCAGACTCCAACTAAAGGGGCAGACCTGTTGTGCTCTTCCCTGCTGCAGCCACTTCCCTTGCACTGGCAGGAGCACCTGCACTGGGTGATAGCTGAGAGACCCAAACTCATCCTCATAATGAGCACAAAGATCAGATATTGTTTATGGGTTGGGTGAGGCTCTGAGCAACCTGATCTAGTTGAAGATGTCTCTGCTCTTCATTGGGAGGGGTTGAACTAGAAGACCTTTTACAGGCCCTTCCAACCCAAACTATTCCAGGATTCTATAAATACTATTCCTACAGCAGGCACCCAGCCTTCTCTTTCTTTTGCTGCCAAACCTTCAATTTCTTCCCCTTGACATGGGGAAAATAATCAGGCCCCAACTGTGTTTGGCATTTGCTGTCCTTCAGAAACTGGTGGTGCCTCTCAGGCACTCACTTTTACAAGAGCCATTACTTAATCTCAAGCAGCAGGAAGAAATCATTTAATGGCCTTTGTTTTGAGACAGTTTGCACGCTTGTCCAATTATCCAAAAGGCACCTTATCCCTAACGAGGATTCAGCATCTCCAGCTACCCAGCAGCTGGCCAAAATCAGCCATCTCCCCAACAGCAACGGCCAGGATTGCCATGGCAATTTATCCCCTTAGAGAATGACAGTCACATCTTGTCTGGTCATGGTTGTTTTTCATCTTTGAATTCCCACCACATGGATTAAAACAAGCAGCACCAAGACTGAATCAGGAACTCAGACAGTGGTACAGAGTAAAACAGCATTTATGACCCATATTTTTACTTTTTTTCTCATTCTTATATTGCTTCCTGTCCCTATCCTTTCACATAGTTTAAAGCCATAACACTGGCTGCAGTATTTCAGCCCATATGCCTAGTTCCAAGGAAAACTGCATTATATCACTGTTCTCTATATTAAAATGGACAGATATAAACAAGCTGCATTGCCACAGCACAGCATCGTTACAGATACCTGCACAACAATGTGTAAAAACTATCTGTTTCTGTGAAGCACTAAGTTAACATCTTGTACATTCCACACACTTGCCTGTAACACCTTCCCACCACCTCAAACAACAAACTCACTCAGAGACTTTGATCTTTCACTTCTGCCTTTATTTTTTTGGAAACTAGCGCTTCTTTTGGGTGATCACTGACTCCCGCTATTTCTCCCAAGTGTTGCTCAGCTGCTTGTCATGAGTTACTTTTTCCCACATAAGTCATGCATCTAAAGCAAAAAATAAAGATGCATAACAGCAAAGAAGCAGGTGTTCAGAGAACCAAAATACATTTATTTGGCACCATCCACGTGGCAGATACTTTAGCTAAGCTAGCCTTATAGGCACAACTGTAATTGTACACAGTATATAAGAATAAGCACATAATTGCTCTTTTTTTCTTTTACAAAAGATATGTCTGAATGCCAGACACTGTGCCTCTGACTCTTTAAAGCAATTGCTAGGAAGGCGAAACGGAGTTGTATTCATCCCTCCAGCCCAGCTTGGCCAGTAGAACTGTTCAATGATGAAGTCATTATCTGAGGACTCAGAAGATCAGATACCAACCTCTGACGCAGTATCCCTGCATACCTTTGGCCAATCGCCTCATCCTTCTGTAATGAACAGTGGTAACTACCAGAATGCTGAGAAAACAAGCAAGAGCTGATTTTATGATGAGCCACAGACACAGGGTGAAAATTCCCGACTTGCCACTAGTCAAGCTTAGTCAAGAATTAGGAATGGTTAATCAGTGTGGTTAACCCAGCATGGTACTGAGATAAAGATGTGTTACAGAGTGAGCAGAAACAGGTTTAGTGAATCCAGAGATGATCTCACTACTACTGCAAAGTGCTGTGCTACACTGACAAGCTGTGCTATCGGGATGGTCTGTGCTATACATCATCACAGAACACATAAAATTGCATTTAACTTGAACAAATCCACCACACTGTAAAGTTCACAGTCATAATTCAACCTCAGCTACAATGCAACCCAGCTCTGCGTCACAGCTCTAAGAAGGGCAGCAGTGTGCACTTTGGCAGCCAACCATCATCAAACTATTGGAATTGTCACATGGCAAAGGGCAGGCTGGTGCTGCAGTGACTTCACCCCAGACCATTAACATCTTTGTTCTTTTTAGCACAGTCCCTGATTGTTGAGAAAAGAATGGAACTTAGCAACACCCAGCAACACAGCAGGATGACCTGCAGGTGCAGATTGCTGCTTGGGTTCACTGGGACAGCGATTCCTAGGGAACCCCGCTTCAAGAGCTTTGCCTCCCGGGTGGGACCATTCAGCTCTCAGATCTCCAACTAGACCAAGATCTGAAATCACAGCGCTAATCGCAAAGCCCATACCAGCTTTTTTTAGGGCTGGCAGAGCAGTTGCTGGCCACAAAAATAGACATGTCAAAAAAGCTTTTTGTATGTAGAAGAAAAGAGAGAATACTAATTTGAAGTGAAGCAAGGCAGGGTAGAGGAAAGCCAGCTTTCCTGTAAAGTTTAGTATGATCCCAGAGTTGAACTTAGTTAAATTAGGTCCTTTGCAGCAATATAGTCTAAACCTCACAAGGCTCAGGACAGGAAGCCTTGTGAAGACAAGAACAGTGTTCTCTAATTACCAGCTTGCCTATGTATCAAGAGCATCGGCACTTGCACTTGGGAAGCCACGAGAGCTTATTTAATTCAAACATATAATAATGCACAGCTACTCCTGCAGCCACTCCCAGCAGCCAACAAATTACCTGTGAGACTCAGAATTTATTTAGCAACATTACAAGTGGGCTTTGCATCTTCTGCTTGTGGTGTTTACCCACTCCTGAGCAACAGGAGAGACTACTGCATTCTTGTGGGAATAAAATGGCACACAGAAAACCAGAGGCAGCTGTCTGTCTTTGGGGCGGAGCCATGGCTCGGTGTAGCACAAATGGTTTAAATATTAGAGGCCTGACAAACTCACCTGCAGCCCTGGTGGTTGTGTCCCTGGCTGAACTGGCACAGCTCAGTCTGTCGCTGGCTTTGGCAATGGCAGCAGGTCGGCATCCAGAGGACCCTGCTCAACAAGCCTTGGGATTCAGCCACCCTTTCCACGTTAGGGACATCAAACTGTGACAGGAGACTGCCAGAAGTTTAATTGCAGTAAACAACAGGGCAAAGGAAAATCAGTTAGCTTTCTCTCAGTGCTAACTCCATTTTTGTTTTATCCCCCCATCAGGCAGCCTGCTCCCAAGATTCCTGACCAACAAGAACACAATGCAGGACTAGGCCCTCTTCACCCACACGGTGAATGGGCTGCAATGATGCGGGCACCCCAGGAACCTCTGCTCCCCAAATCAAAAGTTAAGGCATAATTTCTCTATTAGAAGCAAACCTTTACAGAATTAAAGCACTTGCACTATGAGTCAGTCCCTTAAAGAGGGCAGGAAGAGCTGATGGGATGATTTGGAAATGTGATTTTTAATTGCTTACAGAGCAGTTGTGTTTCAAGGTCAAAAAAGTTGCATGTTGTACAGAATCACTAGTTCAACAAAATACATTCCCCTATATTTTTCAAAGCTAAAGCGAACAATTTTAGGAGATTTGTCCATTTTGAGGCTAGTAAGGCTTGTGCAGATCTTACAAAGGAAAAAAAAGTGATATAACACTATAGAAAATGAAAAAACATCTATGTGACACACAGAAAACAAAACTCCCCAGGGTCATTTTGCCTAGGGAAAAAGAGATGAGGTAGCAAAAGAGAGCTAAAATGGTAATGTTATGGACACATTTGAAACAATTTTGTTATATGCAGGCTTGGATTCAATCCAACAGAAGGCACACTGTTTTTGTGAGCCGAAGTACCCCAGCCCTTGACCCTATGGCACTCTTACCAGAACACACAAACCCACCCTGGGAAGATCTCAAGCAGACCTAAGTATCACTTCATATTTCCACATCCACAACCATTTCTCTGTCCATAGGAGTGGGAGCTTTATTCCTTGGTGAGAAACACATTTCTCAGGGAAGTCTGCTCTCTCTCAAACATCATTTTTTCAGATCACAGTGGAATCTCTCTTGTAGCTCCAAATGGAAAAAATCCAGTTTATGAGATTATATTTGAGTACTTGACTGTCACTCCTAAGCGCTTCAGCCATGTGTTGACCTTTAGGATTTCGAGACAAAGTGCTACTCTGCTTGTACTGCTTAAACTGTTTTAGCTTTGGGATTGTGCCAGACAGACAACTGACTGCAACTATTATAGGAGTAATTTTCCAGCATGTGGATTACTAGCATGTGTCTACTTAAGCTAATTTTATATGGGATCAGAAGCCTTACAGGTCACAGTCTCATAGTTTGTCACTTGGCTGCACGTCCTTTATATCCAAAACTCTGTTTAGTATGTTTAGTACTGATTGATCTCTTCAAAGGTGTAAGTACAGAAAACCAAAGGATATGGTGCATAAATGATCAGTGGAAAGCTTTGCTATTTAACTTTTGCATTTAGAGAGAAAAGTAGGGAGAAAGACTGGCAGAATTTTGGCACAAGACTCAGTTGTTTTGCAATATAGTTCATGTTTACTGCTGTAGCCTTGAAATCATTTTTACATATGAGGAAAACTCTTCCATCAGATCTGTGATCCTCCTGGCATGAGCAGGAAAACAGTTCAGTTGCTTGTTCACTAGTAACATTGGTATTATTTCTAGTCACATCTTCTGAACAAATCACGGAATCTGACTTCAGAGTTTGAGAATTTTTCAAATCTAGGTATTATTTTCCCCTTTGCAGCTGTCAGTTCTAAAAGCTCCTTGGCTGCCCTATCAGCCATACCATGTAAGCATTCATTAATGCAGGTCTCCAACCTTTACTAGTGCTTGACTATTCTATGTCTGCCAATCTCTGTATCTCCCTCTTCCTAACCTGCCACCACCCCAAATATTTGGATTCTGAGAGACTGGCTAAGTGCCCTTTAAAAGGAATTCAACCAGCTGATATGATCAACAGCTTAACTACAACCTTTTTTTTTAGGTAGTGAAATCAGAGCAGAGGAGTTTCATGCAGTCTTACAAGGCCTGGGTTGAAAAACAGGTTGGTGAACTGCACAAATCACCAAGACATGGTTCACAAGTATCAGAGGTCAGGAGCTGGAGCAATCTCAGCCCTTTTCTGTTCCTACCTGAGGTGTCCCATCTCTTCCCTTGCCTCTCTGAGTCAAATTAAACTGGTTACCCAGCAGTGTGACAGCACAGAACTCTCTTTCTCACGAGAAAATCTTTCTGTTTATTGTAAACACAAGATAAGGTGTTCAGAGCTCCTTTGGGAACAGGTGGAATGCCTGTGGCCAATCAGCCCCACGGGGCGGACGGCTGTGGCCAATCCCAGTAAGCGTTCATTTTGTCTATAAAAGCTGTGTTTAAATAAATAAGGCCCTTTTTCTCGGCAATCTCATCTCGTGTGCCTCTGTTTCATCATCGGCTCAACAGCGACACAGCAGCACTTTTTTTTCTGCAAACACACTTCAACTGCCTATAAGGGACTCAATGCTCAACAGAGCAAGGTACAGAATAAGCAGCTTGCGGATGCAGTTGGTATGACAGGAGGAAAGACTGGACAGGTAATTGGGTTTTCTCCTCACTATCAAGTCCTTGATGCCAAAGTTCCTGGGCTTTTTGTCTTACTTCCAATCCTTGTTAGCCTGACCAAGAAGCAAACATTTCAGTCTACAAGTAAGAAATGATTACACCCTACAAATCAGACTAACTCAGATCTGCTCAAAGAACTACAATTACAGGTGATCATCTCATTTCTGTTTTTATTTCTAAACAAGGATTTTCCAATAAGCTTCAGAATACTAAATAGAAAATCAGGTCATGGAATATGTGGGAAAATTCAAAGACCTCTTTATTTGAAACTAATTCAGATCAAATGCATGAACCACTTCATAATCAAGTAGACATGAGGGGTCACCCATTCCTGTTCAGTTGAGCAATTTTAAAAACTGGATATATTATCTAATAGCAACACATTTTTCATGTAGCCCAAATGTTTATGGAAAGAGTTAAATACCAGCCACACAGGTGTGTGGAACCTCTGCATGACCTATTCCAACAGCCAGTGTCTTCACTTTCCACTATATTTTGCCCATATTTTTCACACTATAAGAGCTCTTGTTTACATGTAAGTGGGGTAAAGCTTCCAAAGATGACAGTAATGTTCAACCACGTTCCACATTTTGTGCAGCCTTCCTGTTAAGACACTTCTTGTAACAGTTACTTACTTTGCTAATGGGTTATCTAATAGTCCATGCACTGTTAGACCTCAGCTACAACAATTACAGCTATTACAGAAGCTTTAAAAAGATACCAAATACCACTTCCATTGATTTCAGAAAGTTTATTGCACCAAATGCCGCAAAGAAATTGACCAAAATGATACCATACATAAACAACTCTAAGAAAAAACCATGTAGTTTGACATTGGTATTCAGTCATTCCTAAAAAAGCCTATGTTCTCCAAACATGCAATAGCAACACACATTTTTCTACTATGAAAAACTTGCCATGTATGTCAAATTACCTCATTTGACCTCAACACCCCTCCCCCCAAAAAACAGCCAAAAAAAATTATAAAAAACCCCCAAAAACCCCAAAGGAAAATGTCTAGACTATATCCAGTAGTTCAGACTTGATTTTTATTTGGGTCCTTTTAACTAAAGTTATACTTGAAGGGTAAGTGATCATTTTGCATAAACCTTATATACAAGAGTTTAATGTATCTAAAAAAAGTTTTTGACTCTAAGAGTAAAGATGCATGTAATAGGGAGTAGGGAAAATAATTCTGTAGGATGCCGCCAGAAATGTGAATTACAGGATCAGTGTCAATTAGTTTTTTGGGGGCAAAAGAACGTTGTATAGATTAGTTCAGTAAGTACCTACTTAAATTAAAATGTTTAAATCTTGGTATCGTTTGGGATGAAAGAAATAATTTCAATTAAATCCTACAATTTAGCAGTTCATTCCTCCCCTATGTTTAGTCTTGCCTGAAAACAGCATACATTCTTTAAATTTCAGTGTGTAAACTGCATTTTTGTGGGATTTTGGAAAGACTGTGCACTCCCACCTAAGCAAGAAAGTATTTATTTAAGTTCACAAAAAACCTACATAATACTGATAAAAACAACTTTGGAATATTTGAAAATTAAGCTACATTATCAATTTTCAACACAGCTGTACATTCATATCACTTTTCATCCTATTAAAATAAAACCAGAAACATGCCCTAAAAATGTCTAAAAAACACATCTGTAAATACTTACTGCCCTGTCATGCCACACCAATTTACATAAACATCAAGATGCTACCAAAAACCAGTTAAAGACTTTGAGTCAAAAAAAAGCCCTAGAAAGTGGAATCCTGTCAACTGAGGTAGTACATTTGGTGGAGGGGAAATATGTAATTAGCTTTCATTAGTCTAAAGCCTTTTAAAGGTCATAAAGAGCTTTCATTTTGAATTTTCTTTCCCCCAAAACTAAAACTGTGAGAATAAAATAGTTCAACATGTAATTTCTGAAGAGCAGCAAAACATTAGAGAAAGCAGCAAGAACTATAAAGTTTTAGCCTGGGCTGAAGAAAATACAAGTGCTTTTGACCATCAGCTCACATGCCACCACAAAGTTAATTGATGTCTTGCCCAAAGGCAGATTTTTTTTTTTTTTAACAGTTCATGCAGTAAAATCAGGTATATTATTGATTATGGTATTAATCTTGAAATCACTGAATGTTTGCTGACCTCTATCCTCTTTAGTAAACTCTGTCATAACAAAAGCATATCTTTATTTTAGCATATATTTCTTTGAAGAACTGTCAAGACTTCTTCAGACAAAAATCCCACTTATATTTTAAAAGAACTGGACTGACTTTTAATGATCTCAGCTATTATTTAAGAGTGACATGAAATAGAGAAAGTACATGAGGATTTCTATATATACTCAGAGAAGCAGTTTCATATTCTTACACATGCACACACACACATTCTCCATCAAAAGGGTAGTTTAGGAATACGTGACTTGCTTTATGGTTCTTACTTTGTCTTAACCTTGTGAAATAGAAAATGGTATCTGCTAAAAGCCATATGCAGAGGTAAGTTTACTTTCCAGCAGATAGGATTCACAGACCAAAGATATGAAAAGTTTGCTTAACTATAAAGCAGGAGGAGAAAACCTGAACCATAGAAAGATGTTAGCCTTTTTAGGCAGAATACTAGGGAAAAGTATGAAAATGCAATAAAAGAAACATTTGGAATGTCAGGTCAGAAAACCAGCATAGAAGGAACAGCTTTAGAAGTGTTTATCAGAATATTAAGTATCCCTCCACGTGGAAACAACCTCTTTTCACAGTAGGCCAGTCTACCTATTTCCCTCAAAAAGCAACACAAGGCTAATCAAGACCCCCATCACATTTAAACAGTTCACAATAAGCACATTTCATTATTTTAAATCATTGAAAGTTTACTGTAGAAAAGTCCAAACATCAAGGTAGTAGGAAATAAAAACACTTTTAATAAAAGTGTGTCCCTTCAGTGTTAAAAATCTGTAACCACGAACAAGGAGAAATCACAATTGGTGACCAGGAGTTTCTTATTAGAATTCACTATTTTCAAGCAATTGAGTTGCCAGAAATTTGCTTGCAAGATGACAGCTTCAGACACCGCATTCACAGTGGCTCACAACAGAATGGTCCAACATTGAGTCTTCTGTTTAAGAATGTTTTGATCCTTTGTTCTCTCCTCAGTCTGGTCCATAGTTTCATATCCAGCTTAACAGTACTTTATGCAAAAAAAGTATTTTTTACATTCATTTTAATCAACCACGTGAAAACAGTGAAATACAAAATTTTATTTTGCTTTCTAGAAACGCCAAAGGCCAGTATCAACTAGTGGAGAAGTAGTTTCTGGTGTTAGAGTAGTTAACCTATTAAGGAAAGGCACCTGGATGATAGTTCAAGATTTCTGTAGAATCAAAAAGGGTAATTGCAAACATTCAGAGTAATATCAAATATTGGGGTTTGCCCCCTACATTTCATTTTACTTCAAACAACGTTCCTCTTTTATTCCTACTCAGAGTGACAACACACAGCTGGAAAAACTAATACTTTTGACTAAAGGTTTGGTAGGGGTTGTTTGTTGTCTTGTATTTCCCCAAAACGATTGTCTTCAGTTTGTGCCAATTGTTTGGTGCATGTGCGCATGGACACGTGCTCACAGCACTGGCATCGTTCAGAAGTTTTTCAAATTCATACTCCTCGGAGATAGCAATACTTGATGACACCAAGACAAGTTTAGTTCCCGGGACCACAGTCATACAGCAAATCAACAGTTACTGAAGTTGCATCAGCAACAAATGTAAACTTGTAGCAGAAGTTCCATAAGGCTTTTCCACAAAATCCCTCTCTTGGAAGTCCATTCCATTCCACATTTGAATGCCTCCTCATTAAAACAGAAGCAGCCACAGCTCTCAACCTCTTGTCCTTAAAGGTAAAAGTCACATCACCCTCACGCACACCTCCATTCCCACATGGCATTTGGCTGCTGAATCCAGTTTCCTTGTTCTGAGCCCATCACTTCCACTATACAAAATCACACATATGCTCTGCAAGAAAATCATGTCCCACCTAATACACTTGTGTATAGGAATGCTATATACAAAGTTTACAGCTCCTCCTCCTCCCCAGCAAAGAAACATACACCACACCACACTCACAAGCATAGTATTATGCAATCCATTCTAACCCACTTGTTCTTTTAACTGGTACTTCATGGTTTTGAGCAGCGTTTTGGACGGCAGCACATGGTCTGCCACATAGTGTTAACTTTTGTCCTTTGAATAAAAATAAAATGCAAGGATGCAGTCTCTTGATTTAAGTCAGAAGTGAGATTGTAAGAAAAACCTGAATGCCTTTTGTGTTATGTAAACTGAAGTCCTCCGATAAAACATCTGGTTGAAATCAGGATCGGAAGATGGCAGAATGCACAGTCATCACCTGCTTCCATCAGTGCTCTCCTTTACCAGTGTTTGGCACCTCTGTTCTTCATTCAGCATTCCCATTTTCATAATTGTACTTTAAGGGAATGACTATCCTGAGAATTTAATCTATAAGAGTATCTGAGCAACATATGGGGAATGAGTACTTGCTATAGCAGCCAACAAAGGCAAGTCATTGGATTCAATCCTAGAAATTAAAAAAAAGACAGACTTTAAAATAACATACACTCACTTTTGCAAGAGAAACACATGATGAAACTTTTCATCCACTTTAAAGAAACTGGAAGTGTCTATTACTAAGTTCATTGTTTAATTATTCTTTATTGTCAGTGCTCATATAACACCAGTAAAGGCAGGTAAATAATGCTTAAAACCCAGAAGTATGTTAGCACTTAAGTCAAAAGATAGCAGTATTACATTGTGTGCTATATAATCTTTTGTGGCTTAAATAAAATACTGTTTATTTATTTGCTAAACCATAAGCTTTAGCTTGTAGTCTTACCAGTGAGCAGGCACCAATAAGCCCAGTTTAACAAAATACTAAATATCACCTTATGGAAGATTATGCATTTCAGGTTTTGAAGATAACTCAGTTCACTACATAGTAGCACTTTCTTACCAAAAAGGACCAAATGCTGGAATTATTAATTATGATGCAATAACAGTTAAAGGAATATCTCTCAAATGCAATGGTCTGTTTCCAACCATTTCCAAATGCGAAGCTGCTCAGAGGCCTGGATGTATGTACATATTTATATATATTTAACAGATATACACACACGGAGAAAAGTGCTTATTTCAAGTTTTCACTATTTACAGCTACATTTCTGAGTATGAAATCTTGAACAGTCTGAAAAAAGACAAATTTAATTCACAGTGCTAAAAAATATTGTGAGAAAGTGTAGTTTACTTCTTCCCCCTTTTCTGCTGTCAGCAGGCAGATCCCTGAAGGTTTATATGCCAATCAAGTACTATTATTAGAAGACAGCTGCTGAACAGGACACCCGTTTATTTTTCTACACCTGCTTTTTGAGACCCTCTCTTCCCTCAAGATACAAATGCACCACCTAACCTTCCAAAAATTCTGAAGTACTTGATGGGATGAAGTTTTCATTAAGGAGATCACAACAGAAGTGAGTGTGTATGAATGCTTCCTAACTTCCTAATGCCCAAAACCCAAACTCTCTTAATTCTGAAGATTTAAGAATGACAAGTATTTTGTTGTTGCTGTATAAATGTCTCCTCCTGATTTCCAGATAGCTCAGTAGAAGCCATTTTTGCACCTTAATAGGCTCACAAAAGAGGAGTGTTAAATATGAAGCAAATCCTTGTGAGAACAAGTTGTCAACACTCAGATGAAAAGGAAAAATAACTGCCCCAGCTTTTGCCATTGCTTAAGACTGATACCTGCAATACTCACCCCAATACAATTCCTAGTTCTTTTACATGCACTCTTGTATGTCCTCGCAGATATTCTGACAGCATTTTGCTTTTGAGATACATCTCTTGCAGTCTATCCTCAAGATGCATTATGCACTGTAAACACAGACCAAAAACCTCAGAACAGCTTTTGCAATTGCATGCAAATATTACAGAAATGTAAGCATATAGCTTTACCCTGTATCTTAGAAGATAAACTAAACCTCCACTCCACAATCTAGAAGAGGCAATTAGATTTATTACAAGTGTGTTATAAACACTAAAAAGTTACACTACCCCAGAAAGAGGAAACCCCTTACGGAACTGCCCAGCTCTCTTGGGCAGCAAGTTTGTAGTACAAACTGCACCTCTATTTCCACTCATGTCACTGCATTTCTGCTGACTGAAACAGTTTTAATGAGGTTCAAAATCACTCAAGACATCTTACTAAGAACCAAGCCAGAATTCTTGGGTCAAGATGTCTTTAAGTCAGTACTATTTTTCTGAAAGACTCGGTTTTTAGTTTCTAAAATTATCATTCTAGCTTTAAGGCTCTAGTGCCATTGAAGAAACCAAGACTCAAAACGTGGAAGACACATGTACCTTATTCATCACAGAATTATAACTTCTGTTGAGTGCTTTTCTGTAGCAACTAAGTTACAAATCCCTTTTAGGCATTTATTTTCATAATTCCTAGGTACTTCTAGTCTAATATTGCTTAAACATTTGATGCTGATTGCCAAAAGGTAATAGTTCAAGTTGAAACATCAATTTAATCATTCCACTTTTCTTCCAGGAGTGGAATGCTAGAAATGCATATTATTTTTAAATACAGTCATGTGATTCATGGCAATTTCTCATATACCAACTACAAGAGAGCAGATCAATCTCGGTTTCAAGGAGAGGGAGAGGGGTTATTCTGGCAAGATAAGGTCAGTAGGCAGCATGTCTTCACAAGCTGAGTAGGTAGGAAATCTTATCAGGTATTTTGTTCTAGGACAAAGGTACATCCAATTTGATATATTCCTTCTTTTCACAGGGATGACCACTTCAAAAAAATTAAATTAGTTCAGCTCTCTGAAATCAGGAGATGAAAGCAGGAAGCACATGCAGAACCTCACATTATCAAACATATAATCATCCAGCAGACACAGACAGCAATTAGAAGCAGTAGCAGCAAATAGCTTCAGGCCATCATCTCGTGTACTGCGAGTTGAATGAAAACCCTAAGTATTAGAAGTGAGACCTGGTGGAGCCAGTTTTGTTAATTAAAAAACTAACTAGATAAAAAAAGACTCCAGCTTGTAGGTAGCCTAATGTATACTTTTCTGATCATCTGGAGCAAGATGAAGATGTTTAATCATTCTTTCAATGAGCTAATATCGAGTCTTAATCATGGAAAATAAAGAGACATTTTAAAAAACGTGCTACGTGGTAGTACAGTGAAATCACTGCCACCAGTGGAGGAAAGGCAGAAGATTTTTGACAATTGTTTGATCAATTTGCTTCAAGCAAATCTTCACTCAAGTCATTATATTCATAACACTTCTGATTCTGGTCAAAAGGGAAGGAAGCACTCTTATCTTCTCCATTACACGTAACCCTTATGCAAAAAACCTATGAGCACTTTCTCAGCAGTTCAGAGGGGCATGCAGCTGATTCACACAGTTGCAATTCAGTATGTTTCAATTCCAGTATTTGTGGTAAGGATTATGGATTTTTTTTTAAAGTTATGAGGGAGCAAGCAAGGAAGATTCACATTATTTTAAAAAAGGGCTTGTTTACATCACATGATCTATTCTTTCTGAATACCAGTAAAGAATCAAAAGACATTTCTTCCCACAAACTTGGTACACAAACCCATTTTGTTCAGTGTCCACATATCTTTTCTTTTATTTATATTAAATTCCTCTGCAGCTTTTCTCATTGACCAAATGGAAAAAAAGTCAAGTAACTTCTAAAAATAGAAGAGTAGCTTAAACTGAGTGTGAAAGTGCAGGCAAAACTTTTGACATATTGCTGAAAGGCAGCAGTTGCAATCAGCACTTTCACCAGGGCATACTGCAAAGCTCTCTGCAGCACAATTATCAGTCTGAAGTGGCACAACAAAGATATCACCACTTGCCTTTCATCTGGTCCCCAGCTGGGTTTTGTTTTTTGTTGGTACCACAAAACCCCCAAAATAGTTATTCATCTGAACAGTAACTGCCTGTAAAGGGATATGCATTCCTAAAGGAAACTTCAAACATACTGCACTGTGGTCATCTCTGATTGATATTAATACATCAGTACATACGTTTCTATCCAAATTGAAATCAATAGAAATACTACTACCAAAATGTCACACTTCTTGTAGAGTTTAGGAACACTTAGCTTCCATGCACTGATGTTGTTTTAGCAGAGTTGCAAAATCCCCTGACAGAAGGATCAAAGTGTCTCTAAGACAGATTACGAAAAATTTACGAACTACTAGCACTGTCACTTCACAGTTCCTTTTTGTAATAAAAAAAGAAATAAAACACCCTGAAAATTACTCTGCCTCCAGACCCCTTCCAAATCACACATATCTTCCAGAAACTGCATACACAAATCCTAAGGTAACACTGAAAAGAATACTTCAGTTGCAAAATCAACTATTCAGTTTTAAAATGCCAGAATTTAAGGTGTACCTGTGCTAGTGTTAGCATACAATTTCAACCACAGTTGCATATTTTTTGATGCCCTGAAGATATCAGAGAAAACACTCAAAAATGTACCAACATATTTTGCCTAGCACTTGACTTGAAGAACTTAGTGTAATCAATACCACCAATTTAACCCAAACCAGTGCCAACCAATGCTATTTACAGCTGTTATTGTTTAGCTCTATCTTTCCCTTCCATCTGCTGGCGCACTCATTACGCAGGATTCCTACAAAGTTTCTCAAGGCTATCTGCTGAAGGACAAATCAATTCTGTTAATTAGAAAATGGGTGACTACTGAAAAAAACACTCTGTCCTCCCTTGCCTACAATCACGTACTAAAAATTGTATTACAGTTACCACAGTAAGACTTGTGGGTAATTTTGTTGGAATCAGCAAAACCAGCATTCCTGAATTGCTCTGATGAACTCCACTACAAATGAGGACAGGAAAGGATGCTGTGGGACAAGGAGTATGCAATATGACAAAGTAACACTCCCTGCTGCAACCCACCCGTTCCCAGGTGTCTTATCCCATCAATCCTACGGAGCCGTTGGCAAAGCTACCCAAGACTTGCTAAAATATATATAAAACAGAAGGATCAAATAAACACAGGCACAGTTAATTGGAGGGGAGAGCGAAGAGGCATCCACTGCATGCGGCTGAATAGAAACCCCAAGAATAGGAAGTTGTATGCCAGAAACATACAGGATTTGGTAGATAAGACACTTCAACAACTTAAGAGTACACAAGTGTGGAACTTACACAAAAACTATAAAAAACAAATTTAAGAGTCCTAAACATAAACACATGAGGACCACGCTAAAACTGCCTAAACAAGTTTTGGCACATGTATTTTGGAGTTGTTAACTTTAATCTGATCTATTTAATGTAAATTACAGCCAAACCAGTATCCATTACTGGACTGTAGCATGGATTCTTTTCAACATAACAGCTCTGCATTATTTTAAGCATTAGTTCATTGATACTGCAACGCAGTGTACAGAACTCTGTGTTTGCTATCTGACCTAAACAATTTTCATTAGCTTCAGCCTTCAATAAAGAAATACTTACAAAGTCAGCTGGGACATTGAGTTTGTAAAGCTGTAAAATAGACTGCAACAGATTGGATACTTGACTCGAAACCAGAACATCCTTGCCTAACTTCATATTGTCCATCATCTTTCTCTGGCTTGTAGCTACTTGCACATTCCATTTATCTGTGTCTGCAATAATGCAGACAGCTTCTGCTATAGGCTCATCTAGCACTGGATGCTGCAACAGAAACAAAATACAATTAGTGATATTTTCATATACATTTCCACAGCTCAGTTTCAAGTTCTACTTTTATTCACACTGAGGTAGTGAATAAGAAAGTGATTCAATGAATGTTTTTGTCCAATACGGAACCAAAGGCATCTCAAAAAATGACAAAGAATACCAACTTCAGTGTCAAGACTTACATTCAGCAACACTGGATCAGCTAAGTCTTAACTGCCAATTTGATCAAGACATTTAATTTTAATTAGTGCCTCAAAGTCACTACTCCATTTCATTTTTCTTCATGTATTTCACCTACCCTGAAGAGATGAGTTTCTTTCAAAATGAAGAGCATAATAATTACGCTGATCCAGTGACGGTGAAAGTACATTCAGTGTTTCAGAGATGTGAGGGATTTTACTATACACAATCAAGCAGGGTATAACAGAATAGCTAGGGTTGGAGGGGACCTCTGGAGATCTTCTAATCCAACCCCTTGCCAAGGCAGCATCCCCATGAGCAGGTGACACAGGAAAAAGTCCAGGTGAGTATTGAATGTCTCTAGAGAGGGAGACTCCATGACCTCCCTGGGCAGCCTGTTCCAGTGCTCTGCCACCCTGCATGTAAAGAAGCTCTTCCCCAGAAGCTGAGGTGGAACTTCTTGTGTTTTAGTTTATGGCCATTGTTCCTTGTCCTGTTGTTGAGCATCCCTCTCTTGACACCTGCCTTTAGGATATTTATACGCGTTAATGAGATCCCCTCTCAGTCTAGCCACCTCTGAGAAGAGAGATGTTCCAGATCCCTTATCTTTGGGGCTCTCCACTAGACTCCCTCCAGTATGTCCTCATCCTTCTTGACCTGTGGAGCCCAGGACTGCACACAGCACTCCAGATGTGGCCTCACTAGGGCTGAGAAGAGGGGCAGGGTCACCACCCTTGACCTGCTGGAATGCTCCTCCTAACGCACCTCAGGATAGCACTGGCTCTCCTGGCAACAAGAGCTCTGCGGGCCCATGGTCCACTTGTCATCCACCAGCATCATACTAGACCAATCTGATGTGGGTGGCTTAAAGAAGTTACATGCACAAACATCCATCACTGTTCTGGATACTATAATTCAGTCATGCCAGCAGGATGATTCTTAACTGCTATAGAGAGAAGCTGCTGACAATTACCAGATAAGCACTTTAAACTGCATACTGAGGTCACACAGTTTTTCCAGCAAAAGGTTAGTTATAAATATTATCATCTAGGAGTACTTACAGTAGAGAAAGAACACAGCAAAGTTCTTATCTACAGACAATTACCTTCTGTAGTCAGTCATTTCTGCTCCAGACTAGTATCATACAGGCCTCAACAAGACTCTACCTCCCTTGCAACACATGCCACTAAGTGACAAAATGTTTCAACTTGCATGTAATTTTTCTGAAATACAGGTAATTTTGTCTGCTATTGTGATGGAAAAGAGAAGCAGCTCACGGTTTTTTGCCTTGTTTGTAAGAAGTTCCAAACAGTCTTCCTTGTGTTTATCTTTGAAGAGAAGCCTTAAAAGTAATAAAGGAAAGCACATGATCGTTGTATGAACAGGCTTTGCATATAATGAATTAAGGGCTTACATCTTTCAAGAAGGAAGACATGGCAGGTATGGCTATTCAGAACAGGTAAGTAAAAAAAGTAACCTACTGAAATAACTTGCTTCTGTAGATTTCAGTAATATCACAACTCCTACTCTGCCTCAGTACTTTAACTCACATGCATTGCATGAAGTAGATCTGCTAGTAGACACTGCTTGAGTTTTTCATCATTATTTATTCCATGCAGCACTAGATCAGGTATATATGTATGACAGTAACCACCCAGAAGTGATCTTCCAAAGTTTTTCACACATTGACTGCTGATGGTATTTGACCTGAAATACAGAAATACAAAGCAGGTAAGATTCTTGCTGGACAAACTGCATTCAGATTTTACATGAATGCAAAGTCACACCTGCTTCTACTGCAAATATTAATCAACAGTTGCACTCCAAGTATATATGAATGTTCACACTAGTAAACATCTACTGGTGCTCTTTGAAATAAGAATTTTAAAACCTAAAATTTAACAATGTATTGATTTCTTTAAATTTGTAAATAAGCAAATTTATATACACTAGAGTTTGTGGGATGTATGAGCTCCCTGTTCTGCAGCTTACAATTTTGCTAAATCTGTGTTTTCTTCAATTCTCATTCTTAAGGTAAGTCTAGAAACTGACCTTAAGCACCACAAAACTCCATGCGCACCTGTAATGCTCAAAAAATTTCAAATAGGATGCCCATGTTTATTCCAAATATGTATTTGACTTAACTATTTAGATTTGACATAATTGTTATCTTTTTAATCAAAGTTTCGCTTATCCTCAGATGTTCTACCTACATGTCTACATTAAAAGTTTCAGTCAGTTTACATAAAAAGTTTGATCACCTTTTGTTAGGCATTTGAGGTATACCTTTGTCATAAAACTTCACTACCCTAAACCTGCTCTGTCTCTGTTTTCTTTTTGCCAAATCTGTTTACAAGAATTCTAATCACATCACTGTCTGTTACTGATTTGTTTGCAAGGAACTTAGTCAAGATTCTAGAAGAATTCAGACTTGAAACTCTAAACAATCCCAAAGTAGCTACAGCTTTTGCCTCCATTTAGTTCTAAATTAATCAGACTACTTTACCTTGGCAAAGGAAGTTCCACTTCTGCAAATTCTTGAAGTCGTTTGCTGATGTTATCATGATGCACTTCATCAGGGATACAACAATCACCTTCTTCATCACTAGCTCCAAGAGCACTGTCTGAACTCTCATTCCTTGGAATGTCCCCTTCAACTCTGAAGGAGGTTTTCCTTCCAGAATCCCCATAGGGGACATCTTTAGCACCGACTTTAGGGGAATCCTGTTTGACAGCAGAATCTGTTTCTACACAGTCAGAAGAATAGTTCTCCAGATTGCCAGAGCATAAAGTTCTATTTTCTTTTATGTTTGGCAATTTTACAGCTTCTATGTTATCCGTGGGCAAAAGCAGTTCACTAGATATTGAGTTCATTAAGTTCACTTCAGTTTCTTTCATTTCCATATGTTGGTTTAGTATACTTTCCTTCTCCTCACATGGTGGGATTTGTGCATAACAAACATTATGTTTACTGATGGGTATAAAGGCAGCTTCACAACTGTCTTCTTGATTCTGAGAAACATCCACAGTCAGATTTGTGGAACTTGAGGCACAATGTATCACCTCTGGATTTTTAATTAATGCCTTCAGATTTTCTTCCATTTCTCTTCTATGGGTTTCTAAGTCTGACTCTGGTGATGCTGAACTTCCAATCTGAAAAGTGACCTTTTCTAAGTGTGAACTCCTGTGGCCAGACCTTTCAGGACAAGGTAGGGCAGATGACCTACTAGAAAACTGCTTTTCTACTTTTCTCTCATTCTGGTTCTTGTTCTTTGTTACATCCATTACATCCTCTAATTTAGATGACTCTTCAGAGTGGTAGGATACAATTCCTGTATCAGTGACAGTTCTTTTTCTACCATCAGCTCCTCCTTTACAGAAACTGCTACTTAGACAGTCAACAGATGTTTCAGAGCTCTGACTGGCCTTTCCTACTGCTTCCCTCTTTTCTCTCAAAGAGATTGGGACAGCCTGAGTGCTTTCTGGTTCATGCACCCACTCTGCAGTACTGTTCTTACTTCCATCATTCTTTGGAGGTAGGATTGGAGGCACAAGAGCAGGTTCATTTTTAACAGTGACCACCACATAATCAGACTCCTCTACCTCTCCCTTTTCTAGTGCAGTTGTGATCTTGCTTCCATTTAGCACTTGCTCTCCTTCCCCAGCCTTCTCACTCCACATCAGCTGATTTTCCTGCAGCTCAGAGCACCGGATGAAGTAAGTTAGAACATAGAGCAAGCGCTGCACCAGCTCCTTGCGTTTTCCAACAATAACAGTTCGAGTCAATCTAACTGGAGAGCCTATGGCACCGTAGAGATCACCTGCACAGGAAAGCAAAAATTTCACAGGTTTATGTTGTGTTGTAATATAACCTACACTGTCCAAATGCAACACATTTTGAAACAGCATTTACTATGGACACAAATTAGACAGTTAATTTCTTTCACAGTAAATTCATAAAGTTTAAAACAAAGAATAACAAAGGAAGTCCTCTAAATGCTTCTTACACCTGGTTTTTGTCCAAAAGTGTTTTGGTGTTTTTGTGAGGAATTAGCTGCTATTACTCATTTTCTTCCTGTTGAGAGCCACTAAGTTTTTAATTTACACAATGCTTACAACATATTATCACTTGGAAACTGACACAAGAGAAGGCAAAGAAGAATGTAGATCCAACAAAACTCTGAAGCCAGCTATACTATTTTCTATTTTTCTACTAATTTTCTTTCATATCAAAGTTATTCTGTTTTAGTGCAGTGACTTCTCTGTTAAACATAGGCAATTTTACACAGACAAAATCTTAATTACATTTTTCAGGACTAAGGTATTGAAAAAAAGGGAATAAATATTAGCTTAATAAACGAGGTTCAGAAAAAAACAGGCATGTAATCACCTTACAGACCAAGGCATGAGCTATGTAAGTGGGAGCCAACCTCACATGAGCGTTTAACTCCAGCAGGAGGCAGTGGAGAAGTAGAAAACCAAAATACAACTTTAATATGAAAGGTAGGCACTACAACATCATTTGAGTCCCCCCAAGAACTATTTATTTGCTATTTATCCTGAAGAACTGCTTTTTTAACAGAACTAAGGTCGTACATATCCTACTTTCTACACAGTTCTTTGGGAGAGTGGTAAATATCTTCCAGCTGCTTATAATCATCCATCAGCTAAAAGGTTTCTACTCCAAAGTTCTGGGAGAAGGACACATAGATAGTCAGTAAGGGAATGTTCACATGCCCTACTGGACAAAGATCAGCTAACTCAAGAAGTGTCTATTCTTAGGCTGAGTTAACTCAGTGTCTTCACCTGACACCCATTAGAGAACACTCCCTAAATTGTCTTCGCTTAACCAAACTATGGCTGATCTCTCCAGCACATGGGAGACAGCCAGCAAAAACTCAATTTTCTTCAGCCACCTTAAGTGTGGAACTTCTCTGCCTTGAGGCTTGATCAGCTACCTGCTAATCTCCCAGACTGCTAAATCCTTCCTCTGGGCTGCTCAAATTCTGTTCTGGACAGAGCTTGCCATCAGGATTTCATACTAGACCTCAAGAAGCAACACTATATTACAAGTTATAAACAGGCCCTTGGAAGAAACCTTTCTGAGAAGCTAAGGGGGTCTCTGGTTTCAACTCTAACACAGTAAAAAAAACCCCAAAGAGCACATTTATGTTCAGCCTCCTTCTCACTATAGAGAACATAAAAGGAATAAGGTTCCCAACTCCATTCATACAAAACAAGTATCAACGAGACAGTAATTTCATGGGTCTCTTACTGTCTCCCCTGCTAAGATCTGCCATTTCCCATGATGCCAGTGATGCACTGGAGAGGTTCCTGGGTGGTGGCATCAATGGTGCCTCAGTTAAGAACACCCTTGCAACCAACCCCACAGCCTAACAAGCCAGCAAATTCATTCCTCAAGAACCAAAAGTGGGCTTCAGACTACTCAATTAATCTCAAAGACTGGTAGGCCACAAGGACAAGCAATCTGGATATGAAATTGGAATATATTGTTTTACTTTTGAGTGGAGCACAGTTGCTATGGAAATCAGATTCAGGCTTCACGTTCATTTGCAAAATTGGTTTTTATATAAATATTGTGTCAAAATTGTGATCTTCAAAACATACTAATACTTCTTGTGAATACCGTTAGATTGAAGCTGATGTTAAGAGACAGTATGTCTTCCTGACAGAGGGACTTAGTATTGTATCAGTATGTAATTGCAATTGATATGTCGTATGTAATGAAAACACAGGTCTGAAGGTGGAAAGACAGGTACATCAAAATCCTTTGTTATTTCCATTTTTAAGCACCAAGACTTGATTTTTTTCCCCTTCTGCTTCCTAAAGAAGACCAGCAGAGGGCAACATCTCACTTTCACAAACAGTTTTTGCAACCACCCAGTAACAGCTATTTGGGCTTCATAAGAATGAAACAAAACCAAAGAGCATTTTGAGTTCAGGCACTGAGAACTTGGCAAGACAAAAGGAGAAACAGGCTCTTGACTAGTCACTAATGGTGACTCCTGGGAGCGACCACAAGAGCTACTACTGAGCTTACGCCTCCAGTCCAGCCGGTTTTCATAACTTCAGGCCTGGCTCCGTCCTCAACACCACCAGCACACTTCTAATTTCCCCTTCAGTCTAACCTCCGCAAAATGTTTAAAACAATTCTTAAAGCAGGAAACAATTCACTAAAACTACCTGGCCAAAGTAGCAATTCTTACTTTCATAGAGGATACTGAGAATAACAAGTCTGAGACAATTGGCATTAAACTCCACCAGTATCACAGAGTAAGTCATATCATTGTCTTAGTGTGCACGTGTATTATTTTACATTGCAATATAGTATATCAGCTAAAGTGAAAGGTGGTCTGAGATCAGATTTGCATCTGCTGCCAAGAGGAGGAGGAATTTTCAAATACTTACCACTGAAAGAATTATTTTCTCAACTTTCATTCACTTGCTCATTTGACATCAGTTATCTAGTCCTTTGTATCAAGATAATTTACAAGCTATAAAATACTTGTCAGAGACCAGCCTATGGCACAGAGCATAGGAAAAAATCTTGGTCCAAGCCCATTCATGTAACACTAAGTGAATGGAGGTAGTACCAGCTGACAGACTTCTAATCTATTGTTCTGCTGTCTAACCTAGCTATGTGAGAAAGAGACAAAAGGAGGTAGTCAATTTCAACTACAAAGTGCCTCCAAGGCCCAGATAACTCCTCTCATCCAGTCTATTTCGTCTTGTTCTCTCCCAAACTGTTGAGACCATTCCCAGCACTTGCAGCATCTTAATACTTCTATAACCCATTAAACAGACAGTGGAACAGAGCATGTCAACAAGGAAAAACAAGAATACAAAGCAGGATATGCAAACAGGCTCCCAAATGCTCTGATTAACCATGCAAGAGACACCTTTTGGTAGCAGTAAATGTGACCTGGATCATAAGTAGTTCTGCTCTAAAAGGAGTAGATGCACAAAGGTGTTTGTTACAGAAAGATCTGAAGCTTTCCAAATCATACTGACCCAGCTGTGCCCAGAGAGGGTTATATGGGTGGGATTTTGCCAGCATGTTCACAGACTGCGATGTGCGCTTCTCAGAGAAGGCCTTAATGGGAGGATGGTCAACTGGCATCACTGTTGGGACCCAAGCCAGGTGATATGTCAGCACTGCGGTCAACAAAGCAGCAAAAAACCTAGGAAGAAAGAGTATGTTCAAAGTTACACCAGCAAAAGAACATCCCATTAAAGTGCTTCAATGTATTCACACACACTGGGAAGCACACCAGCTTTTTGTTAAGAAAAAGGGAGTGGGGGAAGCTTACTGATTTTTGTTGATCTGTTCTATCAGAAACGTAAATTCTTTAAGAAAACGCTGGCATAGCTGATTCTTTTCCAGGGTGCTGGACATCATATTAAGCCACACAGGCTCTGCAATCCTTGGAACAGAATATAGGTTCCAGATGGTAACCCTGCTCAAAGAAAATTCCAAAAAAGTAAATGTTAACATGCACATTTCAATTCCACAAATAAATACAAGCATCCCCTTTCCTCTTCTGTTGTCCAGATTTTAATTATTTTTTTTGTAAGATCTAGAAGACTAAACAAACTGGAAGAGTCTTTACTCTTTCAGTAATTACCAGTGTGCAGAACACTAGTCTGTTTAATTCATAGTATCAGTAACCTAGTGTCTTCATATGAATTACATATTTGGCTTCCCTTTCTTGCATTCCCATGTGAATTTTATTCAGAGAAACCATTCAGAAATAAATTTGAGGGCAAAAGAACTCATTCTATTCATTGCAGGGATTCAATTGCACAATCCAGATACCACAGAAGCTCTGTTCCATTAAAGCCTTCTTCCTCTCCTGGGATGACTTTCTTACCCTTTGACCATTCCTTCCTTTCTTAAGTATGGAAAAGAGAGCTTTTGACTGCAACTTTCTTGCCAGTTACATTGTTCAGCATCTATGGCTAGGAGTAGACAATTCATCTGCCTGAGTACATCAATCCACCCAACTGTACAGAAATCAGCAGAAGCCAGCTCTTGATGAAATGTTTAGACTTTAACTGACAATCCCAGGAACACATGAGTGCCACAGAACTACTTTCATTCTCATTTGGAAAACAACTGAGCTGATTTTGCTAAAGTTTTCTGAAATCATTTACCCAATACCCAATCCAGAAAATTCATTCCCACTAACTTCAAGACTGTCTAAAATACAAGACCTTGCATTCAGTTGCTTATAACTGAAAGTGACAAATATCTTTCAAGGGGCATGAAAAGTGCTCTCCTTGTAATTCAGAATTCCATCAACTCACCTGAATTCTCCCAGGGCATCCATGACACGGCTGATATAAACCTGCACTCTCTGGCTGGATTCTGCTATTTTTCTACATGAGATCATGGCCTTGATTAAGAGTTAAAGACACAAAACAGCTGCTTAAAGGATTCACATTCTTCATCTTTTTAAGCTTCATTAACATGTCAAAATAACTAAGATCTAGCCCCAGTCCTATACAGCCACTCAGGACAGCAATAGTTGCCAACCTCCCTCCACCTCGTAAGAGACCAATCCCTAATACTGAACAAGGCAAGAGAAGAGAACATTTCTTAGAGTAAGAAGACAGCAACAAATATTTTGTGTCTCTCTTTTAGAGACTGCATGAAAGGATAGAGTACCATCATTTCCACAGTCTCTAGGGAGTCAAGAAAACCTCATAGTGAAATATGGCAAGAAGGAAAGAAAAACCACCCATAGCATAAAACTCTCCATTCTAATTCTGTCTAGAAAAGAAACTGCACGTCTTTCAGCAAATGCTGAGTTCGTACACTGGGCTCAAGCTCAAGACTGCATGTGCAAGGAGGGAGGCAATCTTGAAACCACGCACCTTCTCCCACTCTTTATCTCTCAGATTTTAGAATACTTCATTCTGATTGACATTTATTTTTCCACATTATGCCAAATTAGCATTCTGTACCTTTTCTATTGCATATTTCAGCTTGTTCATGTGAGACTCAAAAAGAGGAAAGTGAGAGAAAAAGAAATCCTGGAAGTTTCTCTGTGCTTCTTCTTTTTCAGGCAGAGAAAAGATTATGCTGATTGCAATTTTTTTCCTCCGAACCATTGCAGGATTGGAGCTGCAGCTTTCATCAGCCATACTAAACATTTCTTCTGTGGACCTGTAAGACAGATTTGTTAGGACAGTTACCTGTATACTGAGAGATAATTCAGCTTCTATCCATAGCTCTCTACATAGTGGAATGCAATTAATTTGTAGGATTCCTTTGACTGACTATATAAGGATTTGCTGTCACATCTTTCTGAACTGAGGACACCTGACATGTTTGATGGGTAAGTCCTATGCTTGTTCAAATAGGAAGAGGACAATCCCCAGAGAGGCCTGGTGTGAACACTTTCCTCTGAAACAGAACTATTAGATTCCCTCCTGGATTTATCTTTGAGAGAGATGAAGGAAAGGGAACAGAGATACATCACACAAAATCATAATCAAAAAAGGTTAAAGGTAACTTTGGAGCTGTGATCCAGCACTCAAGCTCCTCTCTAGGTGCTCAGCAGCATATCTGTGATGCTCTTGAATCTGAACTGTTGCTCATGAGAGAAGCTGGAAAATACATCCACTAAGTTTATTGTTCCATCATCTTAAGACAGATGTTTGCACTTCACCATACAAAATAAAACTTTCTATTTTAACTGAAGACAAAATGTCACCACTTAGTAATTACTGTGAAAACACAAACTTATTGCCTACAAATACATGTTTGCCCAGCTCAAAGTTGTGTAGACTTCAGCTTAGAAAGATTTGTTTTCTGCTTAAAACTATAAAAAAAAAATACCAGAAAGAAAAAACCCGCCCACTCAGTGGCTATTTCACAACCATTATTTCCCCAAGTTCTGTTTATTTCCTTGATAGTTCTGCCACATTTCATTCAAGAATTATGTCTCTTCTCAGTATTACACATGGGTTGCTACTAGGATCAATACTGCTCAATATTTTGATTACCAGCCTGGCCTGTGGATCAAAAAAAACCTTCACTGAGTTTCCAGACAGTGTCAAATGGGGGGAAAAATGGTCAATCAAGGGAAAGGCACTGTCCAGAGAAGCTATGGAATCCCCATCTTTGGAGATTTTCAAGACTCAGACAAGTTCCACAGCCACCTGATGTAAACTCCATCCTAGTGCTTTACACAGACAACTGATTTGGATGATATCCACAAGTCTCAGCCCAGCAGAAGTTTTACTGTGATTATACAAAAGGGTGGCAATTCCCTCACCCTCTTCTTCTATAAGTAATAGCCTGGCAGTGCTAGATATTGATACTGCTGGGTTGACAAAATTATTATTTTTTTTTGCTTAAAGCATCTTGATCAATTTCACTGAAAAAACATCTTTTAGATATTTGTGTATATATCATTTATATACACAAATAAGTAAAACAGTATGGACAAAATGTCTGTTGGAAGGAACTTAAGCTACTGAGAAATTATACGGTAAAGAAGACAAGAAAGCCATGGAGACATTCTGAGCAGCAGCTCATCTGGAAATAGCTTGGTTTTGGAGTTTCTTTGTAAGTTAAGACTGCAATACCAGTGAGTGGTAATTAAAAGTTTGAAGTCTTTTCATATCAGAATTATCTTGAAATGGAGTCTGTAGTATTTATAGAACACTATGAAGCAATTAACAAAAGGAAAGACTCAGGGCTAAGCATTCATTCTAAGTCTATTCTAAAAATAAGTGGTTTACAGTTTAATTGGTTTGACAAAGTTAAATATACAAAAAATTTCTCATCATGGAGGTATGAGTCCATGAACACAGGATAAAACATACAATAAAACCCCAGCAAAAAACAGCTTGTGGGAAAACAGAGTTCAAGACAAAAACATAACCTCATTTGAACTTCAGGAACTTGCATGCAGAGACAGAAATTCCCAAGGAAGTTGGGAAAGGATGGTCAGTCAGCATCTAAGAAACACCACAAGCTTTTGTACTGCTTCCCAGGAACAGAAATTGAAGAATTTAGGTCTGAGAGAGAAGCCTTTTCAACAAAACTGCTAATCTAGCTTGCTTGCCAATTGACTATGTGGAGTTCCAACTAGACATCTCAATTTCTTTGAGCTACTGGCCTAAAACATCAGTCACAGAGACTGCAGAATCTTGGCTGTACAAACTGGGGTGCAAACTCAGAGGCACTGAAGTATTCAACTAGAAGGCTGCTGTTTTTCTAGCAAGTAACCAGAAGACAAATATCTGAAGAGGTTTTTTGGCTTAGAAAGAATCCCAGTTCAAGAATAGTTCTAGACACTGAAAATAATAATGTCCTGTTTCCAGTATGTTTCCGCAGCACAGGTTCTCCAGTGTGGAAGAAAAAAACCCCTACTCCCTACAGTGAATAAGCAGCCCAAAGAGGCTACTTTTCTCTAAACTACTTGTAACTTTCAGAACACTTTGCAGAAATTTCTATTTGTGAAACTCTGGCTACTTCTTAAACTGAACTGAAATACTCTTATTTACCCTAGATGCTTTAACCTTTTTTTTTTACATGGGCTGCTCTCAACTTTATTTCTTTAGGAAACTAGACTAAAAAGTACTTCAGTTTACTCAAAGCAACTAGCTTATTCTCAAATGCAAGTGTGATTTAGAAAGCATGACTGTTAGATTAATACCATGGCACGATTCTTCATGTTAAAAATGATTCACTACAAGTATCTAGAAAAAAACTGCAAGTGTTGGTTGACACTAGGGAAAGAAGTCTTTTCAGAAGAGGTTTGATTTTTATTTTTTACTGGCTACATATTTTAACTGGCAGCTTTTATGCTTCTCTTAACTGAAAAGGGAAGGAGGCCAAATAGCACAAATTTCTTGTAGGTCTCCACTAATTCCATGCTGTCTCTGGGTACAGGTGGATGCATACAGAGAGAGGATAATCAAGAACCGTTTGCTATTTTGCAAATGACAAAGGAAGAATTTGCTTATTAGCTATGAAAAGTCTGCTGCATTCCATGCTTTGTTATGCCACTGAGCTACAAAAGCTAATAAAATTCCAAAACAGAAGCCAAGCTTTTTGATCACAGCTTTTTTTTCTTCCTGTTTTGGCAGAAGTCACATCAGGAACATCCTGTACCAGCCAAGAGAGTCGTCATGGGCTATTACTCCAAAATTTCACTAACTGCTCACTAGTCAGACTTCATCATAGTATAAAGTAATTATGGCAGCAGTGCTGTTACAGTCCCTTTCATCTCAATAGCATGCTCTGCTCCTTCAGAAACAGTTTAGTTTGTTTTTCAGAATATGGCTTCATACATAGCCTATACATTCATACCATATTAATACACAGACTATGTATTCAATAAAAATAATTTCAAACTTTGAAGTTCACGTTCAGCCAAAACTTAATCTTTCTTTATATTGGCAATCCTATGCAACAAGCACAAAAGATAGACTGAGTCGAGAACATTTAATAACAGGATTTGTACTTTTAAAGATAAGAGGCTTAAGCTCTGTTTAGCTTAAATTACTGCCAAACAGTTGTTGTAAGAAGAAAGGTGCTGCACTCACCACCTTGGAATAATTCCATTCTCTAAACTGGTTGTCTGACTTCGGAGCCAGCGACGTTGGTAGCTGCTAGAAGATGATGATGAAGAGCTTGGAGATGGAAAAGGAGTAACCAGAAGACTGCTCAGAGATGCTATGAAGAAAGTAAGAAACCCCACATACAATGAATCACAGAGTGCTGGTTAAATATTTTTCTTCATACTTTAATTGGGAACAATTTCTCACAAACATAGTTCCTGCTTGATCTTTTTCACACAACTCATTTGCAGCAGGAGAGACAATCATTTTAAATAAATTTTGCTGCTTGAGGACATTCATTTGTTATAAAGTAGGAGATCTTCCCTACTAGAACATACTAAAATTTATCTTATTCTCATTAAAAGTGTTCTGTCCCAAGAGCTGTTGCCCTCCCGTTACAATAGACAGGACAATTTCTGGTCTTCTGTCATCATTTTCCTATTTAGTGCAAAAAAGTTTTCTCTTCATTTGCTCTAGTGAAGGCTCCAACCAGTTCTTCCTCCAAATTATAAATTGGCTAAGAACCAGAAAATGGTGGCTGTAAACAAAGAATATAATTACAAATATTCTTGCATTAAGGCTTGGGGCAAATGCAGAAGGCAAACCACCTAGCAGATAAAAACAATTATGGATTTATAGGTCATGAGGTGTCTATATTTCAGGTGAATCACTGCACCAAACAACTGTAACAATTACAAAAGCAGGCAAACAAGATAGACAGCAGATACCTGACCGAGCAATGCCGCTGTCTCTGTCCTCATTTTGTCCTCTGCTGGGCATATCAACAGGTGTGCTGTGTGCTAAAACAAACAGACCAGAGCAACAGAAATATTACATAACTCATCATACTATTTGTCAGCATTAAAAAAAATGTTTACGTTTAAAGATCATACACCAAAAAAATGACATCCCATACTGTTGCTCAAAATCAGCAGTATGGTGTGAAGAGAGGTGGTAGCAAACAGTAGCCCTATGCTGAGCATCATGTTACTAGGGGAAGGTTATTTGCCCCAATGTAAATGTAAAAACATCTCTAAGAGGCTTAAGAATATGAATACAGTCTGTATTATCAAAAATCAGATATGTTTTGAAAGTGAGGGCTGGTGGTACCCTTATCTGTGGCTCTTGACAAACTCAGAGTGTGCAAGACTGTCATCTAACACAGGTTAGGATCATAATGAAATAGTCTAACACATGGTCCATTAAAGGCTTCTGTTTCACTTGCTGTAAGCTGAGACTTAATGCCCACAAAGCCTCACAGTAAGAAACATTCAGCCTATGTCACATTACATCAAAGTGTTAGTAGTGCAGAGTCACTCAAATTGTAAAGCATGCAAGATTTGCAAAGGCTGTAAAGAAACTGCATTCATATTTCAGTTCATGTTTTTGCAATTAACAGCAGTAATTAGGCCTAAGATCTACCCACCTGCCTGGATCATCATTCTACCTGTAAAAGGAGACTTCATGTAGCTTAAAGTTTTGAGAATTGAAGAAATTGATATTGCTAAAGAAAAAAAAAACCCTTAAAGCCTCTCCGACATAGCTCAAGAATTTCGAATGTCTGCCATCAAATTAAAAAGTAGCAAGAGGTAAGAGAAGAAAAACCTGTACACCAGCAAGACACCTGCACGTTAGCAAGAAACCAGCAATAAGCCAGGAAACATAACTCCTCTAAGAAACATAAGGGCTAATTCATCTTTAAAAACACTGCATAAAAATATCTTTAAAATTAAACACAGAAATTTAGCCATTTTTTCAGAAGACATATTTTTAAGTATATGCCAGATATACCTGTTGTCCCTATTTTAGCCCTCTGTTTCTAGAGACTAATTATGCATGTCCTGCAAAGATTCAGAAGGAGCTGGATTTGTGTGTGCATATGGATGGGTCACACTGTGGCTGGCATTCCACACAAACCTGCAAAGAAAGAAGCACTGCGGATGAGCCGGAGGGGACCTCCTTCAGACACACCCTGCAGCAGTTTGCTGCTACACAGCTGTAACACACCTAGGAAACAAAAGCAATGCAGAGAAAATGGAAAAAAAATGAACACAAACAAACAAAAAAAAAAGGTAAAAAAAAAAAAAAAATACAAGAAGTAAAAAACCCAAGGAGGCGATGTACTGGGAAAAAAAAAGCCAAAACTGAATGAACAGATGGCCTTATGTTGTCAGAAAGACATAGAACCTGGAAATATTTACCTAAATTACTTCCACTGCGGCAGGTTCCCAAACCATTCTGATTCGAGCTCAGCTTTCCCAGGCTGGGATCTTGGTTGATGTATTCAAAGCTATCTTGTAAGCTAAAATAGGGGGAAAAGCCAGCATTCCTTAAAAATGTGACCATTCGGCATTAATGTTAGCATAAGAATTAGGTTCATTTCATAAAAAAAGAAGGCTGACCATTAACTTTACAGTCAAATTCAAGGACAAGTAAGTTTCTGAAACTGGAAGGAAATAGGAATTTATTTTTTATATTTCAATTATTGGAAGTTTCTTTATGTCACATGTGGGATTCAGTTTATTCACATTTGCCCATTTTGGGGAGGAGGTAAAATAGAACAGTGTATTTGTTGAAGAAAAGAGAAGTGGGATACAGGGACAAAGCATTCTCAACATATTCCTTTCCTCACCCTTCTGACAGCAGGAAGAGATGGAGGTCTTGATTGTCCAAAGCACCTAACCTCTGAACTTTATTGCAGATCCTGGACAAATTAAGAAGCAGAAATTTGGAGATACTGGTTTTTTTAATTAAAAACTTGCCTGGCCTAACTAGGATCTATTAAGAGAATTCTTCTCCACAGCTGCCTTCCCAATTTTTTACTGGAACTACAAAAGGAGAAAGAAAGACAGACGGCTGCACGGGATGGGAAAGGAAAAAAATTATGTATAAAAAAAGATGTTCTTACTTATTGTTGCTTCCACTGAAGCTTCCTACCCTGGCTGAGAAGACTTTACTTATCATCAGCTGTGGGGGAGAGCTGAAAGGATAAACAGTCATTTCAGTGAGTCATCAGCTCCAAGTGCCTGACAAGACCGTGCATCACAGAAAAGGACACTCACCGTATGTAGTGAATTTTCAAGGTGGAGCCTTTGTAACTCATTGCCACTGAGCCAAACATCATTTCTCCCAGCATATTGACATCGGAGGCTGGTCTGGTGTACTACACAGACAAGAAGATGGGAACAGCAAAGTAAAAAATAACTTGGCATACTACCTCAACTTAACATAGTGCCACAGTGATGCATTTGGAATGGAGAATACAAAGAAGTTCATCTTTTCCATGCAGAGTAAGATCATTGTGCACCCAGTGCGGGTTTAATGCTGGGAGTTGAGCAAGTACAGCAGGTAGAAATCCTGCATTTTGCTCACCAGATAAGCAGTGCTACCCTTGTTCCAGGGGTAGTTTCAAAGGTAAGAAAGAAGAAAAAAAAATCTACTGCATTTCCAAAGAAATAGCCGTGCCCAGCAACATTTCCATACAACAGAGTGGTTAATGAAAGCTGTAAATGTTAACAGGACTTGGATTCTGTGGTCTGGATCCTCAAAAAATAAACTGCCTTCCTTATTCAAATGAGTAAATTCACCTTCCCTACCCTTGTAGAAAGCTTCTTGGAAATGTTTTTTTATTGGAAAATAATTTGTGATTACACTTAGAAATGCAGTCTTCAGACCAGCTGATTATTTTCTTTTAAAGATTGATCATCAATGGCAAATATGAGGAGAAGTTTGTTAATTCTGAAGAAAATCACCTTCCGGTTATATATAATTATTTTCTTTTCCCACCTTAATCTATACATACTTCAAATTTCATTTTTCTAGGTGAAATGCTAATGCTTTTACTGAGAAAGAGCCAGAGTACCTAAAAATATAATGTTATAGTAAGACAGACTAAAGGGACTCTTAATACACCGTGCTCAACAGCTTCTTCAGAACTGACCTGAACCACAAGTAGACAAGAACAGAGAACAGTATAGTGCTTATTATGACCTTCATATGACAAAAGCTATTATATATACTTCACAACTCCTTGAAAGATAAGACCAAGATAGACCAAAAGGTTAAAATGCACCCACATATGCTTTTATTCTACAACACTGTAAGGACAGAGTAGATATCTCAAGGTTCAGACTAAGCTGTAATGTAACAGAAGCCTAAGTTATTTAATGCATTTAAGTGAAGGCTTTCATAAACAAATTTCTTCAGTAAAATGAATAAATAAAAGCAGCAAAGGAACAGATATTACCTGATACTTCGGTATCTGTTCTTTGATATTTTGCATGCAGCTTATTGAGGGACTATGGGAAGAAACATTGTTGTTTCCACTGCTTGCTTGGCCGTTCTTGACACAAGTCTTTACTGAAGCCTCATCTGCCATTTTCTATGTCAAAACAGAACAATGTGACAAAAACTATTAAAGCAAATATGAGAACTCGCATCTCTAAACATATTATGGCAATAATTTTCTTAAAACTACAGGAAAGCAACAGAAATAAAGAATACTCTTATTTGGTTCAAAAAATATATATCACTTCAAAAACATTTTTTTTAAATGACAGCATCAGAGCAAGTGGAAAACTACTCTCAGATTTACACTGTCAGGTAGGTTTTCATAGTATCACACATAATCAGAGTAATTAGTCAGTTTCAGGGGAAGATTATGCCCAATTGTTATGAATTACTCTTTGTAATATTTGCCAAAGTTTATGTAAACAAAATCTTCGTTTATGAGTTTCTTACAAACCAATTCCTGTAAGTACTTGCACAAATAATCACTCAAACTGCATATCACTTTTGCTCCCCAAATTATTAACAGATTCCTAAAACAGAAGAACAGCCAGCAAAAACAAGGGATGAATAATCCATCATTTGGTAGAATTAACAGGTTAAAGACAAACAGTGTATTTGAATATTCAATGTGAATAAGCTTTACTGTATCTCAGAAAAATGTACAGTATACACACACACACTTTCTTGGCTTTAGTTTAAACAGGACTGAGTTTGAGAGTAATTTGCCTTAATTTTAAATGAATCAAGTTTTAGTTTTGCTGTTTAATAACAATCAAACACTCAATTTCATTTTTAACATCTATGTGTTTGCATGCCATTCAAAGTACTCTGGCTGTTTTAAAAGGGTACCTAGATAAGCGTGTGGCTAGAAAACAGATCGCTATCATGTGTTATGAGGGAGGTTATAATCTGTTTTATGTCAGTGTTGCATAGAGTGTTTCTGATAGGACATTTTGTAGTTAACTTTTAGCTAAAGTATTCAAGCAAGTGGAATAATTTGAGCACTTAAATGAAGCCAGAAATGTATTTTTTGCTAAGATGCTGTTTGTTTTAAAATAACTTTACAGGAGGGGGATGGGGGAAGAAGGGAAGCAAGATGAACAACCAGTCTGACCCATTTACCCTCTTAAGTAGATGATCAGACATCAGCTGATGATGCTCATCAGTCTTACTGATTCAGCACAATGGCATATTTACAGTATGACTGAAATACAGATTGTTACTTTTTAAGCATCTTTGTAAGTAATTTCTAGGAGTTGTGACTATTCTTATATGGCTTATATAGGCATATCTATATAGCTCTACAATACACCATGCTAGTCTAATAAGCTGAAGCTGCAGGTTCTAAAAAAACTTCGAAACATACAAAAATTTCAAATAATTCAATATAGAAGAGAAACACAGAGGCAGTAGAAAAATCCAAGCAAAACTACCACAAACCAGAAAACACTACTAGTTTACTGATCTTAAAAACGACCTAAGTTTACTGAAAGGTTTACTCCATAATTTTTGTGAAGAGAAGCAAAAAGAACTTGCATCTTGACAGCATCTGCTCTTGCTTCTATGTGTCACCAAAATTTACATGACCATATATATTGCCATGTGTCATACTTGCACAATACATGGTTAGCCACTAAAGTTGTTTTAATTCACATAAAGACAACAACTTTACTAATCTAAACACCAAAGGAGAAAAGAAAGCACCTTTAGACACATGGTAGACATCACTGAAATAAAGAGATTGAACAGCCAGCGCTAACAACAGAAAGCAAACCCAGTCAACATTTGAAAGGCTTAAGAAATACTCAGTTTAAAGGGAAATAGATTTCTTTGCCTGAAAACAAATCTGGACTAAGTTGTTAAGTTTGAATACCATACTTACATTGTAAATACCAAATACCAGATATGTTCATAGGCTTTCTGTAATCTAACACATGCTTGTTGTAGCTATCACAGTAAAAGATCACACCATTAAGAAGCTGACACTGTCCTATTAAAATAACTACTTTTGGAATGGAAAGGAAAAAAGCAGTAGGACAACAGCAAAATTAACATTTCATACCTGAACCACAGCTTCATCAATTTTGCGGACTGCTTTGGAATCAAATAAGACCTGTCTGCCTCTCCTCTCACAGTCTTGGTAAACTATCAGGCGGATTTCATTCAAGTCAAACTCCGAAGAGGACCAGCTACAGATTAGAAACACAAAATGTTAAAAATAGTGTGTTTACTTTGCAGGTTCATTTAAGTGAAGAAACTGGTATTAGGCAAACACATCTTTTACTTAGCATTTACCGAATCCAGGGTGCAAATCACACGGCTCCAAGGCACAAAGGATTTCCAAAGTAGCATCTAAGCTCAGTGTCACTGACAAAAGCAGGCACAGGCAGACCAATTTTCATCCAATCTTTTTCCAAACTTTTCCAGAAAGAGAATACAAAACTTTGTCTCAGCAATCTGCTCCAGGCCTTAACGATTGTTATTCTCTTCTCTGTACACAGTCTGGATCATCCTTATTGTAAGGTAAGCATACTATTTTGTACACTTTGTACTATCTCAGTGGCAATAAAACACAATGGCTTACCATCCTCTCTACTACAGCCTTTCAAAAGCACAAGGCTTACACCCTCCCTCATCCTTCTCTAAACAACACAAACCTAATTCCTTTTGACGTATTCCTGACAACGTAAGTTAAAATCTTCCCCAAGTTTAAGTCTTGCAATTGAAAGACAAGGTTTATGTTGTTCCATTCTTTTTCCCCCTTTCCCGAGACACTTCAGAGTTTACAGAGCAGCCATCAATTACTAAGACTTGATCTCCAACTACAATGAAAATCATTTAGTACATGAAAGCAAGACACCATTGAAATTCAACCTGAAGCAAAACAATTCTCTCAAGCCAGAATCTGCCCATTCTCCAGAGATACAACATGGCACACGACCTGCCTCATTGCACTACCACAGGGGCTTGAGGAGCCAAACTGATCATTGTGGCAATGACAAGAAACCTCATTTCCTAATTCCAAAGCGAGTCAGTCTGCACATCCAAGCATGGAGATTTGCTTGGCCTCAGCTTCAGCTACAGAAATCACTCTTCAGCTTATGTAGCTGACAAGCTGAAATCAATGGAAAAAACCTACTACTGCATAAAGCAGTGCCACAGAGCACTGATGCTCAGTAACCTTGCCCCAGCCCTAACCTGGATGGACTGCACCTGGGGGGTGAGAGTACAACTTATTAATAGTTGTTGGTTTAACAAACTGTGCAACAGACTTCAGTCAAGGCCACGCTGATCTTCCATCCAAAAGGAGGTTTCATTTAGGAATTTTCCCGAACTGTGCCTTATGGAAATGGAAGGGAGAGAATTGAGAGAAGAGCATAAAATCCCTATACAGATGAAAGACTAGAATTTATGAAGCTATTTCTTTTATTCCATGCTCTGTCAACATCCATTAATCAATAATGAGGTAAACACTATGAAATTCTGCTAGAGTCAGGATAATTGCTTTAGGAGTACACTTGCAGACTTGTGAATTTAAAATAACTTTAAGTAAAACCAGCTTAATTTCTTCTTTGTGCTCTATGTAGCTGAAAAAAAATAAGCTTAAATAGGCATCTTTTTCAAACCTGAAAGACCTCAGTCTGGAAGGTTTTATTCTACTTTTAAACATCTTGGAACAGAATAAGCCAGATACCTCTGACCAGTGTAAGGTACTCTGATACAAGTATGCTGTACGTACATAATATGCAAGGTTTCCCATCACAGAACGATGTTAAAGGCTGCTTTGCTATCCACAGTGAGGAAAGTTCTTGATGTGTATGCAATATGTTGCCTCAAGAACTGCCAGGCAGATTTCTTTTCAAGTCTTCCCTTTCAAAGGCAGTCACAGCATTACGTTAACCTGCATAAGACCAGACCTGATACCATTGTTGATAGTTGCCCAACAAAGATCCTACACACCTCACACACACACAGAGCTGCAACTACACCATCTGTTTAAGAAGTCTGTTACTAGTTTTTTCAGCCCACTGCCTGTGCAATGCTATTACAAAATCCAATTATGCAGAATGCAAGAGAAGTCAGAGCCATCATAGTCTGCCACATGAATCTGATACTCTTCACTATCCAGACAGCCCAATATCTCTTCAGTTACACAGCTATTTAATCTCACATTTTCTGCAACAAACAACCTCAAGTAACTATGCTGTTTTCTTAAAAAGGCTACAGGTCTTTCCTTCCTTTAACAACAAAGAAAAGGTACATTTCTATGGCTTTAGCTTAAATTCTATGCAATAGCAAAGCCTTATTTACCTCCATGACTGGCCCAGCAGCATCCATACTGCAGACCACAGGCCTGCAAGTCTAAACTGACAAAGACTCATTTCAGACACAGATTGAGCCAATCTAGCCCTGCATCTGCCCACCGATGCAGGGCTGCATGCAGGCTGGGTTGCACGAATTCGAGTTTTCTTATGAACAAATAAAGTCCCTCATTATGCACTAAAGCAAACCTCTTGTTGTTCATGCAGTGCTGACTTCTGTGTAAGACACGAACTGGATTTTATGTTAAAGTAGAAGCTACCTTAACAGCCTGTTCCACACAACATGTTAGAATTAAAGATTGCTGCAATCTGTCAGAACTACAAACAGATTCTCCAGTACCAGACAGCAACAAGCTAAAAAATACATAAAATCTATCATACAAAGCTTTATGTGACTAGCAAACCAAATCTAGGGAAGTAATTTCAGATAATGCTTCCTATAGTTCTAACCAAATATCAAACTTATGTTTTAATGATGCCACTGCTCATAGATGTAGTTCCTGCAGCAGTACTACCCATTACAGAAGAGATCCTCATTTGATAACAACAAGCATATCTATAGGCAATTTATACAAGCATACAAGTCCATGTAGTCTCATTACTTCCACATGGAATCCAGTGGCAGGCCCAAGACTAGTCAGATGACCGGGATGTTTATGCCTGTCACAAAAGCTGATGAGCACTGCTTACAGTACTTCCACCCTTTATTGTTTAAGCAAGGTTATGTAACACAGATCCCCCAAAACAGGGGCAGCGGGAGTGTTCAATCAGCTCCTGAATCCAGACAGTACACAGACTCATTGGTCAGCTCTGTTTTCACATGTGTAAAAACCAAAACCCCAAAACATTACTTCCTTATCTCTGTATCAGCTGCTTGCTTATTTAGCAATGCCAGGTCCTGCATATTCTTAAAAACTGGCATTATCACTTTGTGTATATGTTCACATACCAGGTTAAATGTGGCTATTCTGACTGAACATGTTTTCTTATTTGACCACAGAAGTAAAAGCACCACATATTCTTTCACCCCTTTTTGTAACTACGTGATCCTTCCTGTTACTTGTGTCTGCTCTGGTAATTGCTGGACCCTTCTGTAAACTGAATTCTCTGCAACAACAGAAACCTGTCCAAGCACATGGAAGTGGATGAGAAACAGCTGGAAAAAGGAAGAAGTAGAAGGCAGTGGAACCTCCACCTCTTGGTGGCAGCACAAATTACACTAACTCATTTTGTCCACGGAACTATTATATACCTTTAGGAAAGGGCACAAAGAAAATGTTCCCTATACATTCCAAGTAAGTATTGAGGCTAGTTAGAATGTTAAATGAGTTCTCCTGTTCCCAAGTCAGCTGTCTGTTCTCTTAGCGAGCTGATTCCCTAAGAGGAGCCAGTTCCAAAAGGACTGGAAAGGCCAAGGCCAGAACAAAGGAAAAAGGACAAGAGCATGATGCCAGAAATCAAAGGAAGAAGTGGCTCCTTCAATACTATCAGCTTACTTAGCCTTACCTTCAGACCGTATTTTTTCCTGTATGTGGAAGATGGTAGAACTAATAAACGCTATCTTCAAGACAAAATAAATAAACCAAATCAAGCTGTCTGTGTTTAGATGACAGTAGAACCAGGTCTACCAGAGATATTAAAATGCTATGGATTTTTTTTTATTTTTTGAAAGAAAGCCAAAAGTTTGGAACAGCATACAGATATCCTGAAAAGTTTTCTCCCCAGAGAAGCTTAAGCTTGCTTTATTTTCTCCTACACTTGTGAATAAGCTACTTTCCTTTGGCTTGTTCAACATTTCTTCAGTTACAGTTACGAGACATGGAGGCAAGGACATCTCTCTTACTTAGGGGAAAGCAGACTTGTTTGTTTCTGGAAAAAAGTCACAAAAATTTTGCCTCATTCTGCCCTGAATACTTTCAGTTAATATAGATCTCCAAACTGATCTTTACAAAGAAAGCTTTTGCTTCACCTTTATAAGTATCAGCATGCATGCAATAATTGAAGAGTGTCCTATTCACTTATATTCAAAAACTACTTCAGTTGACCTTAAACTGTTTTTGAAAGTGACTAACCAGTCACTACTTCAGTGCAACATCTACAGGCTAGAGAACCAAACAGGCTGAAACATCTCTATACATCTATCTATATTTTTCTGCTTCCTAGACCAACAATCCTGAATGTAGAATACTAACACCCTTGGGTGCTAGAACTTGGAAAATGCCACCCTGAACCATATTTTCATCACAATTACATAGCTGTAAAGAGTCAGACATTGGAGACATGCTGGCACACGTCTGAAAAGGACAACACAAAAGTTAAATAAACACTATTCTCACTTCAGATTACTTGGATGCAATGCTTGAACTAGAGGTAATTTACAAGTAAAGCAGATGGTTCCCCTCTGCATTCTTCCCCCACTTCACAGCATTCTCTCCTGTCTGCTCTGCACACTGTTAGTACTTGACCCACTAACACAGGAGGTAGCAAAAAAAGTAAAAGAGGGGAAACTAATTAGGAAACTAGAAAGAGAAGGTAAGATTATTTAACCTTAACTGAAAAGAAAGGCAATTACCCTTTATGCCTCAATTTGCTTATACATAAATCTTACACATCAGAGTCAAGAATGTAGGTTCAGTTTCAAACAGGAAAGACTTTCTGGAATTTCAGTCAGCATCATCATCAAGAATAAACTTCTAACAGAACTTCTTCAATTATTTACAAAATAGCCTTTCAGGCACATGATTATAAATCTAGTGTTAAATAAAAATGTCTCTTCTTAGTCAAAAATCATATACATAAAAAAAAGTTACATGCATACCTGTTTTGTAGCAGTCTAGTCACTTTGTTCGCACAGCTGACACTTTGGTCTCTCAAAGACTTTCTAATTCTTTCATCCAATTTGGTACAAGAGAGATTATTTCCAAGTGGCACATCATTGTTGTTTCTTGCTCTTTCTATTTGTCCCCCAGTGCCATTTGTAGTTTTCGGTGTACCCCCACACATTTTCTTAGCTACAAATCCTCTTGTAAAGTTTCCTCAAAGAAACTAAATACCTGCTGAAGAGAAACAGCCTCAAGCAGGTTTCTTCACTGTCGATCAACCATTAACAATGGTAATTTACCATCAGCTTTCTTCCCTATAAACGAACTCAGTCTGCTGAATTTCCAATTGGGGGGAAAAAAGGCAAAGCAATCTTCATATATTCTATAAGCCATTAATACAAAAAGACAGCTGTAGCTAATGTACTCCTGCAATTATTCCAGACAGAACAGACATGACTTTCAGGTTTCAGAAGCCATCTTAGACTTGCTCTTGCTGCTGTCAGAGGTTTTCCTACCAAGCCTGGTGCAAAGCTGTAGAAGATACAACAGCTAATATTGACTTTAGCTATGTTTGTTTCCTGGTATGTGATTTAGGTAGCTGGCAATTATGTAGTCACAAGACTGAACCATATGGCCTCTTTAAAAAAAAAAA
>VZTJ01003280.1:476924-493502 GCA_013397795.1 Orthonyx spaldingii
AAAAAAAAAAAAAAAAGCATAGTTGCTTTTGCAGTGACTCGCCCTTAGTTGCAAGGTTGTTCTAACACTGGCTACAACACCCTGTTAATGGCTCTCACGTGAGCAAGTGTCATCTGACAACCCCTAGCAACCTCATATAGCTTAGGAGCAAGTAAGAATCTGTCATCATTGCCATATGGTTATCAGTTTAAAAAAACCCAACTACCAACACCAAGAAATGCACTAGATACTCTGCTTTTACTTCTAAGGACAAATACTATCTATACTTGGACAAGAACTTGACACTACCACTTTGAAACTTTTTTTTTAAAAAGTATGAAGGAAAACAATGAGAAAAGGTTTGTTGCAGACTTCAAGTTGCTTGATGAGAATTTAAAGTCATGTGACTCTTAAAATAATTCAGTGGCAATACTGATGACAAAAACATCTAATAAAATACTCCTGACCAAGTAAATTTAAGTTTTTGAACAGAACAAAAGAAACAGATCACAGAATACTGAATATATTGAGTCCAACTCCTGGGCCTGCACAGGAGCATCCCCAAGAGACACATATGCCCCAGAGTGTTCTCCAAACACTTCTTGAACTCTGTCAGGCTTGGTGCTGTGACCACTTCCCTGGGAAGCCTGTTCCAGTGCCCAACCACCCTCTGGGTGAGTAACCTTTGTCTAATATGCAACACCTACACCTCCCATGGCACAATTTCAGGCCATTCCCTTTGGTCCTGTCACTGATCACCACAGAGAAGAAATCAGTGCCTGCCTCTCCCTTCACGAGGAAGCTGTAGACTGCAATGAGGTCTCCTCTCAGTCTCCTCTTCTCCAGACTCAACAAATTAAGTGGCCTCAGCCATTCCTCATATGACTTCTGCCAAAGGCCCTTCACCATCTTTGCTGCCCTCCTTTCGGCACTCTCTGATAGCTTAATATCTTCCTTGTATTGCCGTGGCCAAAGCTGCACACAGGATGTTCTGTTAGGCTCTAGTAATTCTACTGCAGAACCAAGTTCTCTTCCCCATCTTTGCTTTAAAAAAGTTATGTATACATATTTGCTCATAATTCACATCTCACATGAATTACAATGGGCTTTCTCCCCATCAGTAGAATTTTAGATATTTTGTAAGATGACAGCCCTTCTGCAACTTCCCTTCCAGGTTAAAAAGGGAAAATAACTTCATTAATGGTCAACCAGAAATATAGCAGTAGAGTTAGAAAACACAGCAAGATTTCAAAATCTAGTGCTACGTGCTACCTGCTCAATAGCACAGCACCCTTAAAATGATTTTGTAATCTCAGTTAACCCCAACCTCTAAACATTGGACAGAAGTGAAGCAAAAAACTAGAGCAAGGTTAGGTTGAACAACTTACTCTGTTGCTGAGGGAAACCTATAGCAATAAAAAAACCAGCTCTGCTTCAATCCCCAGAGAAATGACAAGTACTGGATCACAACCACTCCTCCTCCCAAGTGTGGCAAACAAGTGAAAAGCTTTGGTCTGTTCTGAAGTGGTTCAAATGATCTAGGAGAGGACAACTCTAGCCCTCAGCTCATTGAGAAAGACTACTTTAAACACCAGTGTTCCCAGTCATCTTTCAAGTGTGAATGAAATAGGTGAAATAACACACTTGGACTAAGGTCAAGAATTCACAGCCTTCACTTCTGTCCTACCTTTTCCCCCAAACAAACAAAAATTCTGGAACATTCATCAAACTATCAAATTCACATCAGACATTAGAACAAGGAACTCCTGTAAGCTCACTAAATAGATGTGCTTCACAACACTACCTCATCTGTAAATGTAATAATCTGTAGAATAATATAAATCCTAAAGTACCTGGGGAATTAACATTTAAAATCCACAAAACAGTTTCTAAACAACAAGAAAATAATACATAAATCCACACAGGCAAAACACCCAGAGTCCATAAAGCAGATAATACAGAAAATGGAGGAAAGTGTCCTGCTCTGCAGATATAATCCTCTGTGAAGCAGAGTTTAATCACTCTTTTTCTAGGCTATGTGACAGCATGTCACCTGCTCTGTTTGTAGGTCATTTCCTGTCCTTCATCTTCACTGCGAGACAATTGCCTAAATGATTCCAACTCAAGGTAATACTTTAGCAAGAAAATTTGGGGTGGGGGAAAGAGGAAATAAATATATGTGATGTAGTTGAGAAAAATTTTCTGTATAAGTTACAGCTGTTCACTACAACTTAAGCACTGTTTTCAAATTTAAGACAATATTTGCAGAGACCCCTATAAGCTTTTATTTTCCAAACAGCTTTTAGAGGCGGCTAGGGAAGCTTAGGAAAACAAAGTTTGAATCATACCTGCTGTTTCAGTGAGCATTTGTTTTTGCAAAACATACACTTAGCAAAATTGATACACAAAAAATGCCTAAACCCAGACATCCAGGATTAGTGCCAAAACACATGTTTAAAGATGAAGTGGAATCTCTTTTGGATTGCTTAATGATGGTTTTCCCTCTTTTAGTCCATTTAATAGCTTATGCAGAAGACATAGGTTCCCTTCTCCTCTGCTAATTTGAATCATTTACCCTGCATTGTTTCTTCTCTTTCTAAAACCTCAGATATGGAGGAGTTGTGCTGATGCCACACCACATTCCTTTTCCACAATGACTTAAAGTAGTCCTAATATGGTGAAGCTCTATTAACCTCAGATGAACTACCTTGTTCAAGCATGATACATAGTTACTAGTTTCACACAAGTTAGGCAGGATACATTGCAGATTAGTCACGCAACAAGTGAAGGAAGGTATTGTTTGGAGCACTGCTCTCTCTCAGGATAGATTTTTCTGAAGAAAGAGTTCAGGTGGAGAAAAATAAAGTTACTGGTATTAAATCACTGTACAGAAAGGTCACTCTTTTTTTTAGGATAATTCTGTATGTTCCTCTATGAAATGCAAAACAATACTGAATATATTTGTCCACTGAAAAGTTAGAATTCCACAGATTCCCTGGTTAGGAAAGGACAATATACTGGATTTTTTTAAGACTGGAAGCATTTTTTCATCATCTTTGTTGCTACAAAGCAGTATCATCACAGGCATGCACAAAAATGACAAGACACACACACACACTGCTGATGGAGCCTAACAAACAGATCTATGCAAGCTAGAGTCACCATAAATTGCACACATCAGCCTTCCACGGACGTCAAGAACAGCCCATTAAACCAGTATGTCACAACTCAACTTCCATAAGTTATCAGGAATCACTGTTATAACAGGAATCACTGTTCACTGGCTCATCTATAAGTCTGATGTTTGAGAGCTGGCTTTCATACAGTATCTCAGTAATAATGTAAAAATTAGAAAATAAAACCCACAATAAAACAAAACCCTAATCAAAGAAAACACCCAACAAGTACAATGTGCTTGATGCAGGACCACAAATAGCACAGAGAGAGAGCTCTCAGCTGCTAGCTCCAGAAGTAGAATTCCTCATTAGCAAAGAGAAGAGCTAAAGACTTGTAATTGCATGAAAAAAATGCATGCATTTAATTGTGTTTTACCATTAAGAAACGTGTGGTTTTGTTAAACTAGGTCTTTAAACAAAGAAAGGTAAAGTCTGCAACAAGGTTAGCACCCTAGATCTACCAGCTAGTTCTTCCCTCCATACAGAAAGCCGTGTTTAATCTTAACCAACTTTCCCCCTTCCATCCCACTTTCTGCCCTCATGTCCATAGCTTCTAACAGCCAGGAGAGCTCAGCTGACCCAAAGTAAGCCAAGTATTTTGCAGAAGTTGTTTCAGAGTCATGATCTTTCTCCTTTCAAAGAACTGAAGAGTTGCTTGTAATTTAACACTCTTTAGGATTTGCCTCTGCTTCTTCCCCTGTTTATTTTTTCAAGACACCTGCAATAACCGACTTCCAGCTTTCACTGGAGCCAAACAGCAGCAGCCATCCGGGAGCATGCGGTGCTGCGTCCGGCGTCTCTGCTGCGCGGCCGGGCCAGCCGGGCCACCCCACCTCCTCCGGCCCGCAGCACTGGCTCTCAGCGAATGCATCATTCCCATGTCACTTGTTCCAGTGGCGCCATGTGACCGGGCCAGCGGCCAGGAGTACGGCTACTAAATACAGACACTGCCAAGGCACGTCTGAGAACTGCCTCTGCCAGAAAATGAGATTAAGAGAAATGTTTTATCCTGCCTCTGCCTTTCCCCACTTTCTCTTGAACACAAGGAAGAACTACACATGGTACATCTGAAGGAGAATTTTGAGCAACAAGGCAAGGCAGAATCTGGTATTTATAACACTGTACCAGCTCTTACTGCACTGCAATGCTCTATAAAAGTACTGACAGATCTCAGACCTTAGTATGTCCTGCATAAGTGAGCAGGCCAAGACAGACATCACCACACCTTAGGGCTGGTATCCTGAGGCATGGGTTTGGTTGCCTGCTTTTTCCTGTTCCTTCTCCCTCTTCTATAAAGCCCTGTTTTATTTTTTTTGTTTAAGAAAGAGTCTGTATCCAGCTTTCAAGCCTCTGTTCAAAACATGAAAATAAAAGAATTACTAAGAAATAATGTTATTTATTAGACATAAGTAAATACATAGATACAAACAATGCCTGGTGTTTAACATTTCCCCCACCACACATTTTTTTCTAGTTAAATGAAAAATATTTTTTCTGCTATAACACACACAAACACCTTCACTCAAAGTAGCTGAAAACATGCATGTTAACAGCAACCACTTCTTTACAAATTTCCTCCACTTCTACTGTGAAAAGGCTACATTCACAAGAGGGCTTTGTGAACTCCAGTGGCACTTTCTCAAGTTTTACAGAGTTTAGGGTACTCTCTCCAGGGGCGCAGAAAGATTGCAAATCCCCATTTCTCATCATTGTTCTGAACATGCACTCCCACTGTACAAAAGAACACTCTCAAGGAGGGTTAGAGGCAAGTGTTATGTAGGGACCTCATGTCCCTCTTCCAAAGGAAACTGCTTCAGAAGGGGTCAGTTTCAACTAACCAAAAGCACAAACTCAGCAGCATCACTTAAAAAAAGAAATCAAAATCTAGATCTTAAATTCCTAATATATCAAAAGATATCAGATGTGTCTCCCTAACAGTGCTGAGAGCTGAAGCAGCCCAGTTGTTTTGACCATATTGGAGAGACCTCTGTAAATGGTTATGTTAAACTGTTGTAAGAACAAGACATGCTTTGATCCTTCTAAAGCAGAGATTGCAATTGAAATGTTAGTCTGCAATAATCAGGATGGGAAAGAAGAAAAACTAATTTGAATATTTATGAGAATATACTGATTTACCCAACTGGCAAGAATATGGGAAAGAACCCATACACAAGAAGCCATGCTTGATCACCCAAAAGTTGCTATAGCATGAACAGCAAAGTCCATTACCTTGGTCTAGATGAATGCAAGGAAATCCTGACTTAGATTGAATGAGGTGATAACGTGGACGGATATAACGTCAGCTCCGGCATTTTTCACTAGTTATAGCCAAAAATATGGTTTGCTCCTCTTGTTGTTGTTATGATAATTTGTCTATTCCATCCAAAACACTTTCCTTAACCCTCTCTTGCAGACAGCATGCGAAGTAGCTTTCTGCTAACTACAACTCAATCTTGAAGGCTTAGACATTTATTTTCAAGTTTCACTGGAAAGTTAAGGAGCAACCATGTCTTGGGACCATGTGCAGAAGATCATGGTAATTAAATCACTCATACACTGTATACCTTCTCAATGCAAAAGACTACACATAAAACCAACCAAACAAACCACAGTCCTGCAGCTGACTGGCATGGGTAAACCTAACCTTGCTGCAAGCCACTATGCTAAAGACTTACGTTCTGTTTACCACCAATTGCGTAGGACTTTGAATGTATAAATAGTCATTAAGTTATGAAACAGTCTCCCCTCCTTAAAGCAGGCCAGTCACTCCAAACCACTCACATAGGATCCCAAACATTTTCTCAAAAACACTGGTATTATAGTAGACTTAAAAGTTTATCCAGTCAGGTTTGTAAGTAATTACAGCTGACCGCACCCAGTAACACGCTAACATTTGCCTGCCAAGTATCAGTCCATCAATCCTGAAATATCTGGGCAAAAAAACTACAAATCACACAGAAAATCCATTTGCGTCCTTGTCCTGCAATGTGAAAATGCTTTGCCCATTGATAGCAGCAAACAAATTTCAGTCAGCAAGCTTATTATCTATTTAGCCAAATTAGAAACCTTTCTCATGAGAAGGTAAGAATTGGTAAAGCTCCTTTAGCATTCCCCAGAAAAACATCATACAAGGAAATCCTTTATAACAGAGCTGACTTACTCCTGAGATGAAGTCCAGCAGAGCAGACTTACTAGGAGCCATCCTAACAGCTACAGATTCCAGATAACTTCATTTAAATACAAACAAAACTCTCTCTTTTCACTTTCTATCAAAACAGGGCCCAAGGACACAGCTCTGATGAAGACTACAGTCAACTTTCAGTGCTTCAGTAATGCAAACCAAAAATCAAAGCAAATTTCAACCAAATTTCTAGTTCACATGTCAACACATTTGAATACAAATACAGAATTATTTCTTTAAGCAGTAAAAGTTTAATTCAGAGGTTCAAATCATCTTTGGCACTCCACACAGATATGTTTTGCTTAAAAATAGAGAAATTGGACAGATGCATTATCAATGTGCATATGAGTTCATTGAGTTGACTGATTGTTTCAAAAAACCCACATCCACTACAAAATACGTCATTCCATTTCTGTTTTTGTCTTCTTTGCATACCCATCTCTGCACCCATTATCCAGTCCAGCTATACCTAAGCATTTCACAGCACTTCTACCAAGGGGAAATAAAGTGACAAACAGAAATAGATATTTTCAAATATACATTATTTCCCTAGTTCCATTCAAAAGCAATCTCAAATATAACCCTGTCTGTAAGACTGCTTACAGGAACCTCTAAACACAAGAAATTTAGTACCTGAACTTTTTTGAACTCAACCGTACTGTGATCTAGTCCACAGGGGGTGACTGACATATATCCTCAAATCTCCCAAGTATTAAAGTCATCAGGTGTTCCCCACTCCCAGACTTGGAATTGTACCTGAAATTGTTTCAGCGCTTTGTAAACATGATTTATATCCACAGCCAAATCTCATAAATACCTTTATAGGGAGAGAGGGTTAATTTTTCCAGCTCTTTAACTTGATGTGATCTAGAAATGCTTTCAACAGTTGGGAGGGCAGAGCGTTGCACTCCTGAAGCTTTTTCAAGTAGCTAACACGTGAAAGCAACCCTCCTCCAGGCTAAAAGCCAAGACCAAGTTGGAGTTCAGATGCATGTCACTATGATTGTCTGCTAAGTGAACTGAAGTGGCTACCAAATCCCTGCTCGTTATTCCAGGCTTCTCAACAAAGCTGAGGATTAGCCCTCCATAACCATTCCTGCATGGTGTGACAGCTTAACACAGACTACTGTAAGAAGAGCTGGTTCTATCACTGACCTTTACACAGACATGACTCAGAGGGCTTCAACACTATTTTATCAAAACTATTGTGGAAGTGACAAATATCCAGCCAATAACCAATCCCAGCACAGCACAGCAGAAGGCAGTAGCATCTTGTAACATGCTTGGAGCCATCTGCCAAGATGAGAGCCCTCATACACATGGACTAACCTTGCCGCTGCACAGCTGAGCAAGGTGGTTTCTGCACCAAATTCCTTCTTCCTTGCACCGGCACCTCCCTTCACAGCAGCCTCACACATCTCTGCCCAGCTTGTTTAACCCAAGCTGTTAAACAAGCCAGGATGCTTCAGAAACAAAAGGCCCATGACCTTTCCCACAGTAGGATTTGTCCTAAAAAGTACAACCAATTTTAGAGTGCAAGTTAGAGGACAGTGTTAAATGCGAAGATTTTAAAAGGTCATTTTGGGGAAATGTGAAAGGAAAGGCAAGGAAATATGGAAGACACAGGCACTCACCTGTTCAGCAATAGCTGAACAAGCTCATGTGCTGCCATAGAAACAAAGAAGATACAACAAAAATTTGTCTGAACATAAACTAATTTCTGTGAATTGCAGATTATAAAAAGTTCCAATAACTGCCTTTTCCAGACCACAGAGGGCTTTCACATTACATCATTATATTACATTCTGTAAAATTATCCACGTTTCATGAAATAATAATAATAATTTAAGAATAACTTGCTCAAAACTATGTATTCATCAGTTTGTAGAGCCTTCTCTCTGGAATATTCTTCAAAAGCTTTATCTAACATACTTGGCTCAGATTTTCTGTACTCCTGGAGTTTGGAGTTGTGCATTAACAAACCCAACCCCAACAGCTGAGCAGTTTCAGGTGTTGGATAACATCCTGATTCAGAATTCAGTGCAAATACTCTGCACAGAAATTCAGAGCACTGAGTTCATTCAAGCCACTCTTTTCTGTCATAAAAGTCAGTAAACTCAATGAAAACAAAATCTGAATGGTGATTGTAAGAAACTTCCCAATTCCATTATAAAAAATTAAGTACTACTGTACTGTTCAGATTTCTAATTTGAAAGTGCTAATACCAAATTCAGACTGCTAGCACCTCTGTTGAAAAAATAAATATTGTCAGATTGTTTACTTAATACAGCTGATGTGATGCGCACATCTAAAACTTCACTGAGCACCTTGGAGGAGAAAGTTTGAGCTGTGTTGCATTGAAGTGAGAGCATCCTGCAGAGAAAGTTCCATACTGATTCAGTAATTACATCACACAGCTCAAGTTTCACTTCAGCACAGTCCAGGGAAGCAAAATCATGACTCAGTTTTAACAGTAGCAAGTGTGATGTAAAGCCCTCATGCCCATTTATCAGTACAATTCTAAGAATCTCACCAATATCCAGAAGTGTGCTGACTGACCAAAGACATTTCAGCTGCTGGTCAGCTAAATGCACCTGCCCTTGTCCTAGTCAATGTGGGGAAGACACATGCACTGTTGCCAGAACTCCTAAGCCCGTCCTCTCAGTGCCTCAGAACACTTTGCCTTGTAGCCTGCACAGAAGCTTGTCTTGTGACCTGAGCCTTGCATATTAAAACATGACATTACTAAGGTATTCAAGTAACAAACCCAGACAAACAGGGCAAATGGAGTCACTTGAGAAAGGCACTGGTAAAGGTGAAGAGAGAGCAGAACAGAGAAGAACCTGAGCATGAAGATTAAGAAGCAGCGTAGACAGAGCACACCCGGAGGAGCTGATTCATGACAGGCAAAGGTGAACTGCCTTGTCCATGCCTGTTAGTCAGATCAGCAGTAACCTGACACTATCACAGGAAACACACGGAAAAAGTGCAGACAGATACTTGCTGTCTTCACACAAGTACTCAATTCCAAGTCCTCCTTTTCTTGCTTATTCTCTCTAGCAAGCCTGCTAACCACCACCCTAGAGAACTGCATTCCTCATCTTTTGCCTAAGAAGTGTACCCATGGAAACCTTCACATAGCAAATACTGGTAATTAGGACAGCCTAAGAACATTCTTCTTGTAACACTTCATCTAAGCTGCATACAAGATGACAGTGTGCTCTTAATCAAGGGCACACTTAGAAGTAACCCTTGACAAATATAAAACACAACACATGGCTCCAAAACTGTATGTACTCTTCAGAAGCTACCCGTGAACATCACTAAGGTGCAAAGTACACGATGGAAGTACATGACTCTTAGTGTCAGATGGAATTCTTAAAGGAACAGGTACATCACCCAGGTTTGTAGCTCATGTAGTGAGTATTAATCCAGAGAATTTTCTTTGGAAAAGAAGTCCTCAGCAGCTTCAATAATATTGGAATGTCAGAACAACAAATTACTTATATGAGAACAATCATTCCATTTTCTGTCCCCCCTGACCCCAGCTACTTTGTCACATCTACTCTCTTAGGGCATTCGGTCTGCTGTTACTCACTGTTCAGACCAAAGCAACAGCTAACAGCCACTACCATGCATTGGCAACACCTACATCCCACAACGTCAAAGTGGGATGATAGGATGACTAATGACTAAAACATTTTTGTCAAAACTCTGACATCTTCCTTTCCCTAAATTTTAATAAAGCTATTTTGCAGCTTTAACTTAGTTTACATAAGTTGTAAACTTTATGTAGGTTTACATGAAGACAGCCTCTACTGGCAACAAAGCTCTGCATCAGTTTTTAAAATGTTTCTCACAAATTCAGCTTTTATGAATGCTTGTCCACATTTTTCAGCCCCAAGCAGCTTTATTTTCTCATTCACATCAAGCCATTTATGTCAACAGGTACTCCCCTACAGCTTTAGCATCACTGTGTTAAATTGCAGTTTCCTGCTTTAAGTTGTGCTACCAAGAAGGAAAGGTACCTCCAAGGCTTTCTGCTGCTACTATTCCCCAAACCACTTTCCACTGAGCACAGTTTGTGGCACAGTACTCACCCAGTTTTGGACACATCAACAGCAAAAGTGCCCTAAGAATAAGGAATCAAGCACCTACTATCCAACTGCACATCGGTTTAAGAATCAGGGCATGGAACTCCATGGATAAGCTACTTGTAAATCAGAAATAAGATAACCCACAGGCTAAACCCATTTGATTGTCTGGCAATAATGCATCTTTTCATGGAATTAAATTAAATAACCAAAGTACATCCATCCCTCTCAGAATGTCAGTAGCCTGTGCATTTCCACACATTTTTTAGCCATTTGTAGCAAAGAAAAAAAAAAAAACACCAACAAAAACAAAACAAAAACCAGGGTGTCTTCTTGCAACTTTAAGAGAGACGGAGCTAGTCGCAGAGCACAGCTGAAGGAAACCAAGAGGTTGTTCAGTGATAGCAGTGTTTAGGGGAGGGGAAATCCAAACAACTAAAGAAGAAGAACAGCCTTAGTTCCTCCAAAGCTCAAAACCAGAGAACTGGGGTTTGTTTTCCTTCACAAAAGCCCCAGGCTGGAAGTGTGGTTTTCATGTCAAAAGACCATATATTCAATCACTTCCTCTCTAAGCCGTTTTCTTGAGTGAGACCGTAATAAATCTCTTTCTGCAGAACTTATTCTTTAGCTCACTTTACTGATGAAAGACTAATGCCAGCACAGAGGTGAAATACTGCAGTTTAAAGCTCACCTTCAGCTGTCAGTGAAATGGTGTATGGTCTTTGACCTTTCCTGCCCTCATACTCAGAACTGGCCCTGGGCTGGATTGCCCTTTTACAGCATATAAAACAGTGATTTTCTGTCAAATGTTCTTCAAAGGGTTTACAGTCAGATGTTTAAGGATATTTCTATGAAGATGTACATGTGTGCTCAGTAGTGTTATTGCTGTGTGGTTCTCTACAAAAGTGCAAGAAGCTCAAGAAAATCCCAATTAGGTCACAAGAACATTCTGAGGAGTGTTTCAATTGAACGACTGACATACAAGCAGACTCCAAGCTCACTACTGCTTTCTTTCCTTTTTCAGAAGGTGGAACATTGCCAGGCTGGTAATAAATGCTGTGAAATAATGCTTAGCAAGTAGGATCTCACCAAGCATTTCAGCACTATGACCAAAGGAATCACTAGAACCAGCTGCCAAACAAATGATCTCATATACCAAAGCTAACAAACCATTACCAGATAGATATCCTGCAGCTACAACATGACATCCATTATAGACACCAGAAGGAACAACTGATACTTAAACCTGAAGAAATAGACTGCATGCAAGTTTTAGACACAGCTGAAATAATACATTTTTTTTTAAAAAAAAAATCACAAAATTCCCTACTTTACAACAGTCCTTCACTAAACATACCAATATCAAAGACATTTCTTCACCGGCTGTAATGCAGAAATTACACATTCAGCAGTGAAAGCAGTCTTCCCAAAACTCCAATTTATTTTCATTTAAAATAACCAAAACCAAACCAAACTATCAAAGACTGAAATTAAGGTGAAGTCTGAACCTGCAACTTAAGGATAACCTCAGACTTTATGTTGAAAAGTACAGAAAAGCACTGATGTGAAATTTCTTCTACAATCAAGTAAACACAATTACATACAAACTGCTATCAATTTAAGTAAAATCAAACTATCTGCAACCCATATCAATTTCCTTAAGGCCACCCCCCAACTTGTTACTCAAATATATGCTTCGCACTTGAGACATTCTAGTCTTGAGACACTATGTGCTTATACTCGTGTAAACCCTAAAACTTAATGGACTGTTCAGTGGGTAAGGAATTCGTTGGATGGTCACATCCAGAAGGTAGTGGTCAATGGCTCAGAGTCCTGATGGACATCAGTGCCAAGTAGTGCCTCTCAGGGAATACAGACAATGGAAAGGAGTGTGCCCTCAGCAAATTTGCAGACAAGACCAAGCTGTGATTGTCTGCACACCTGAATGATGGGATGCCAGCCCAAGAGACCTGGACAAGTTCAAGAAGTGGGCCCATGGGAATCGCATGAGGTTTAACAAGACCAAGTGCAAGGTGCTGCACCTGGGTCAGGGCAAACCCTGGTATCAACCCAGGCTGGGGAATGAACACATCCAGAGCAGACCTGCCAAGAAGGACTTGGGGATGCTGGTGGATGAGAGGCTGGACATGACCCAGCCATGGGCACTCACAGCCCAGAAAGCCAAATGTGTGCTGGACTGCATTAAAAACAGTGTGGCCAGCAGGGCAAGGGAGGCTCTTCTGCCCTTCTACTCTGCCCTCATGAGACCCCACCTGTAGTGCTGAATCAGCCCTGGGGTCCCCAGCACAGGAAGGACATGGACCTGTTGGAGCCAGTCCAGAGGAGGGACACACATGAATAGAGGGATGGAGCGTCTCTCCTATGAGGAAAGGCCAGAACTGAGGCTATTCAGTCTGGAAAAGGAAAGGCTTCAGGATGACCTAATTGCTGCCTTCCAGTACCTGAAAGGAGCTTATAAGAAATATGGAGAGAAAATATTTTAAAAAGCATGTAGTGACAAGACACCGGGGAACAGCTTCAAACAAGGAGAACAGGTTTAGATTAGATAATAGGAAAGATTCTTTACTGTGATGGTGGTGAGACACCGGAAGAGTTTGCCCAGAAAAGTGGTAGATGCCCCATCCCTGAAAATGCTGAATCCCCAGGCTGGATGGGGCTCTGATCAATTTGGTCTAGTGTAAGATATCCCTGTCCATGGCAGCAAGGGTTGGAGCTAGACGATCTCTAAGGTCCCTTCCAACATGAGCCATTCTATGAGTCTGTTGAGCACATGACCCTGGTAGCATTCAGAAAAACTGTACAAACTACACTAAACCAATCTTCGAAGTAACATTTAATAAGGAAATAAGTATTAGGGGAATTTATCCACGTAAATACACATTTCTTGCACACAAAGCAATTAGGGTTTTCCCAGAGACTAAGAAGAGATATATTGAATTACAGCCACTCACGTATCTCTGTTGAAAGGGGTGTGTGTATACACACATGTACATCTTTACATACGTATTACACATATATATATTTTTTCAGTCAAGGGAAGCAAGAAGCAGCAGTAAAAAAACAGAAGCTCAAGTCCATGTACAAAACTGCTTAGAACAAATGCAATGTCTCACTAACACACATCCGTTTTCCAGCTAGTTTATCATTTCTCCTTTTGTAAAAAAAGAATTAAGCTAGTCTGTTATTCTAACTACTACCCTTCTACCACTTCATACTTCCATTATCTTGAAGCGGGGTCTGGGCCAGTAGAAAGTCCTATTATCCTAGTAGCTCTCTCTCTATTAGCATCTACACCTCATGTTTACATTCTCCTCACTCAGGTAAGGGTTGTGTGCTCATGTGAACATGTAGTGCAGCCCAACCAGACCAGCTTCACAGAGTGCATTAACTGGTGCTAAGGACCTGACACCCACACTATACACATTCTGCAGTTTTACTTTTGACCAGCTATAGTATGGTCCCAGGGACTGAACACCCATTAGTGGTTGGAACACACTTTCTAATTTCATTCATTCCAACAGGAATCCAGTTTATGTACCAAAGCCACTTGGTTTAGTGAGACAAAGTGCAGTTGGTGGAGATAATGTAGAGGTTTTCTTTAAAAGAGCACTCCTGAGACAAATTAATATGTTAATGTTCATGCACCCAGGAAATCATCTCCTGTGGCTCCACATTCATCTATAGGCACCATATTTCTTGCTCTTTGAGGCTGTGCCAGCTCATCCTGGTAAGCAGCATGGAACTTGAAGCTTGGTGTTTCCTTCAGAGCCAAAGAGACGAAGCAGCGTGGACCTCTGGCCAAGATTTAGCTCCCATTAAAGCAGAGAGTGTAACAGAAAAGCACATGCAGTATCTGTTACAGGCAAACCTCAAGCCTGGTTGATAGCCCTCTGCAATAGACCTTTTCCTGGTGTTCCTGGGAAGACTAGAAAACACAAAGCCTCCCAACAATGTAGTTGAAAAAGGTTGTCAAATTACATTAATTTGAGGAGGCATTATCCACTAAAGAGATTTTTGTAAATTCCTCTGTTGCTCAGGGTAAGGAGGGTGTGTGAATACACTTAAGTTATCAAGGCTTTCATAACAATTGAAATACCAATGATACAGATTGTTATTGGTCTTACAGGGCTCCTTAACAGAGCTGAACACTGCAAGACATATTGAATGTGGAGGGACCTCACTAACCGAAACCTGGGAGGAATAAAACTAACTAAAAATCCTTAAAAGGACAGTCTTGCCATTAGAAAATGATTCTGCCACTTTGCATCTAACATTGACCAGCAGTATACGCTTAATACAGAAGCTACCAAAGGATTAAGTCTCCTGCTTTACTTAGGTGAAATCACGTCTCTCCACTCAAAGAAAGATTACTGTTCAACAGAAAGTCTATTAAAAGCATTGCAGCAGAGCTTCTAAAACCCTGTAAGTATGCTCCTGCAGATCATGAACAGATCATTACAAAGAAAGAAAAAGCATTAGAGCATACTTAGAAGTCATAAGGAAGAAGCTTAATATTAACAAGCAAAAAAACCCACCTTATTCATATGTAAAATATTTCAAATAATTTGGTTAACTTCAGGTTTGTCAAAAAAGTCAGAAAGGGAATAAGGGAAAATAGGGGATAAAAAGAGTGAAGGGTACCTACAGTAGAATTTTCAGTATAACAGTTTTTATTTGAAGTGTTACGTTAAACGTTACTCAAACTGAAAACCAAGTGTGGAATATCTTACCCAAAAAATAGGAAGAAGGAAAAAGTACAATCCCCAACTTCACAAAATACTCCAGATGGAACAACCTTACTGATTTTAAGGGGAAACACATTGTGCAAGGAATCTGCCATCATGGAGATACTTGATAATCCAACATCAAGCCAATAATCCACAACTAACAGCATTGGTCTCTGACATAGAGTATTTTTAAGTACAATGCAAAATAATAGAGTTAGTCTGGAAGCGTCAGTTTCAACGTGGAAAATTGTTTTCTTCCATATTAAGGGAGATAATTAATTCATAAGGTGAATAAGTGCTACAAAAAGTAAGCAGAAGTTACACAGAAGTAACCTGCAGTTACAACTACAGCATATAGACTCTACAGCCTCACAAAATTCACCAGATTTGTTCTCTAATATGAACACAGCTCCAATACTGTGTCCAATCACTTTCAAAGGAATTGCCTTGTAACCCAACCCAAATAGATTGTCATTTTCATCTTACACCATTTTTCTCCATGATCTTGCAACTTCAGCCACACAGATGGCCATGTACTGCACAGACCACCTTTGAAATTATAATGGCTCCACGACTATGATCTTTCACACTTGGCACTATGGCATTTTGTGGATCAAAATGTTGTCCACCACTCTCCCTCACCATCCTCAGTTTCAGTGGTGAAAGCCCAGATTCCAATTCAACCCTGTATACCATCTGATCACAAGACCAGCCAACTCATGCCGCACAGAAAAACAGGCACAGAGGTTACCGGGCATGCATGTGATTGTCACTGTGCTCACCGGGCGGCTCGGTCTTGTGAGCAGCACAGATGTCACACGGACAAAGCTCCAAAGCACCAGCCTGAGCAAAACGCTGCCCCCGAAGGTTCAGAAAGCACTAATAGCTCAATATTACACAGAAATTCAATATTATATAAAGGTTATACGCATAAACCCTGAAGCAGCGATAGCTACCGAACCTCACCTTTCAGCATGTGCGGTATCAAAAGCAGGGGGCAGTGAAAGGTGCCTAATGCTTAGCGGGTCACCAGACTGCGCACGTGTATTTAGGTCAAAACAATTAAGCCGCTTCTTAATTTTCCCGTGCTGATGAGACCCGGGCACGAGTTATCACAGCAATGGCACACAAACGCCAGACAGGGGGCCCGGCGCCTCTCCCCCAGCGCTGCCGAGGGGCGAGTGGCTCCCGGGCGTGCCACCGCCAACTCGCGCAGAAAATGGCTGAGAGATCCAGCGAGAGGGAAAGGCGGGAGCAGAGCCATCCCGGCGCGGCCGTGCCTCCCGCCGCACCCCCTTATCCTCCGGAAACCCTGCGGCGGAGAACCCCGCGGGGGCTGCGGCACACCTGCGCCCCACGCCGGCCTCTCCGCCGCCTCGCCCGCCCGCTGCCGCGCGGGG
>VZTJ01003280.1:503061-536891 GCA_013397795.1 Orthonyx spaldingii
CGGGCCGGGCCGGGCCGCAGCCTTCAGGACGTGGGGGGACCCCGAGCCAGGTCAGGCGCTGAGGGCCTGGGGGCTGCGAGCGCACAGCCCCAGCAGCGGGAGGAGGAAGAGGGCGGCCCCGCCGCGAACGGGCCTCCTCGCAGGGCCCTGCGCTCCCCCTCCAGAGCGAACAGGCCCAAGGAGCCCAGAGAGAAAGGCAACATGGCAGCGCAGGCGCCCGGCGGAGGGGGCCGGGGGCGATGCCGGGGGTCGGGGCCCGCCCGCCGGCGCTGCCCCCGCGCCGGGCAGCGTTCCCATGGCAGCCGCCCTGCCCGTCCTGGCTCCCGGCGCTGCCCACGTGTGCGGCCGCTCCGCGCCGCCTCCACGTGCTGCGCTCTGCCCTGCGCGGCCGCGCTCCGAGTCCCTCCGACTCCCGGCTTCCAGCCCTGGGGTCCTGCCGCAGCCCCGCGAACCTTGCCTGGCTGCCGGCCCAGCTGTGGGGTCTGCGCGGTGAAAGCCCAGGGAAGCTGGCAGCCCTGCTTCTCTTGGCAGCACTAGTGCTGTCAGAAGTCATTCCAAAATCTGGGCAAACGGTCAAAATGGAAATAAGGAAACAACAGCAAGTTAGCTGGGGTACTACTTGAAAGCGTAGGTTTAAAAAATTTAAATGGATAGAGACAGCCTGAATCTTGTCAGGATATTGCCTTTCATTTATTCATTCTGTTACTCAGAAGAATAAAAGAAGAAAGCCTGAGAAATGATTTGCCTTTTATTGACTTTCAGCTGTCTAATTTGTTTTCATTCCTGTATTAATTAGAATCAATATATTTACATTTAGCTTCCGGTAGAGTGAAATTATGTTAATTAATTGACTGTGAGAAAATAGGAGCATCAACTGATGGTGGCTGCTAGGAGTGAGAAATAGCTCTGTGAGAAGCCAGTTTGTGAAGGAATGACAATTTGGCACAGAATTCATTTATCGGCTGTTACAGGATCTCTTAGCTATTCAGGTTAAATTTCCTTCAGTTAAAACATGTACAGCTTTGGATTTAACAATTGCTCGTGTCTCTAACTGTAAATACCCATTATTCGTATGCATATTAAGTACCACTGTGTCTTAGTAAAATTCGGGTTTAAGAGACTGAGGAGTAAGGTATGTGTTTGGCATAAGCTTTTTTATGGATTAAAAGTCTCCACAAAACAGTCTTTTTATATTGTATCTACTTTTGATTGAACAAACTACATGTACATTAAAGTTGACATAAAGTAAGTGTGCATATCAAAATACATAATTTGGCTTTAATATATGTGTGTGTGACTTCCCACACACATTTTTTTTGGCAGAAAATGCATTTGGCATTTTCATTCGTTTTTGGCAGATTTTGTCTTTATTCCCCCTGCATTATTCTTGACAGGAGAATTCATTGTTGGTAATAACCTTGCTAAAAACCCAATGTAACTCCGCCAGCAATTGCCATGGAGCAACCCCAAAATGGAAATTGAATAGTAATCTAAATAATGATCATCATAAAGCTTGGAGCATTAATTTCTTTTGACATATAATGCTCAGTGCATCACCATGCCAAGGACAAGACTTAAAAATGTCTCATTCTCTCCTTGTCATTTCAGTTGGACGTATTGTCTTTGAATTATTTGCTGACATTGTACCTAAAACTGCTGAGAATTTCCGTGCGTTATGTACAGGAGAAAAAGGAACAGGGCCTACCACTGGAAAACCTCTCCATTATAAAGGATGTCCTTTCCACAGAAGTAAGTCCTATGAAATCCTCTGTTTTCCTGTTGGCAACAAAAGTTGTCTACCATAAGTATTGGAAATAATATTAAAAAATGTTTCAAGTACTTGTTAAAGAAGTTACTGAAGGGAAGTTTTTGACTTTTTGATCCTCCTAATGACTGTGTGTTCTTACCATGCACTGACAATAGTAACTTATAAATTTCCTAGTAAATTTGCACAACTAGTGTACTCTGAGTTGTAAACAGGTTGAAATGAATTTCAGGTAAAGGGTTAAATATCAAGTGATATCCATATAACTGGAAAAGAGTACTTAGGGGACACTTGGTAAATAAAAGATGGATTTTGGTCCCATTTCGGTGCTGGTGACAAGGATTACTCTTCATCTTAGAACTTTTTTTTTGTCGTGCCTTTTGTGCCTTGCTGATACATTTTATAACTATTTTATTTTACAGTTATTAAGCAATTTATGGTCCAGGGTGGAGATTTCTCAAACCAAAATGGCACAGGTGGAGAAAGTATATATGGTGAAAAATTTGAAGATGAAAACTTTCATTATAAGGTACTCTATCGAAAACACTAATTCTATTCAGTATGTGAAGTTTCAGTGATGTTACTCCTGCTGCAGTATTAACAATTGTCAGCGTTGGCATTAACCATTTCCATATCATGGTCTATGTGATAGGATATGAGGGACTCCTCAACAATACTGACTAAAAAACTTACAGACATCATTGTCCCATGGTTAAAGCAAAGCCCTAACTGCAGTTGTACTTGCCCCCAAACAGTATTTTAGGAAAAGAAAATACAGCAATCCTCCACTAATCAGACATCAAAATCCTTTACTAAATTCACAAAATCACAGAGTCAATTAGGTTGGAAAACACTTCTGGCATCAATGAGTCCAAGCCTTGAACAAACACCACTTTGTCGACTAGAGTATAGCACTACCACATACAGTAATTTCTTGAATACCTCCAGGGATGATGAGTCCACCACTTCCCTGGGCAGCCCATTCCAATGTTGCTAACAATGCTTTCTGTCAAGAAATTCCTCCTGATGTCCAACCTGAACCTCCCCTGGTACAACTTGAAGTAATTTTCTCTTATTCTGCTGCTGATTGCCTGGGAGAACAAACTGATACCACCCCCCACCTTGCTTTCAGTTAGTTGTAGAGAGTGATAAGGTCACCCCTGAACCTTCTTTTCTCCAGGCTAAAGAATCCTAGCTCCCTCAGCCACTCCTCATAGGACTTAAGTTTGGAGCAATAGCTGGAAATGTGACTCCAGTATTCCTAATAAAGATAATTCCAGTTATGTTCCCTGAAGTCTGACACTCACTCTGGTGGTGCCCAGAGCACTGTTGCTAACAGTATCTCTTGAGTACTTGTCACGTGATCTCTACTTCCCTGAAGATGACTTTGTGTCATTACTTTTTTGGTTGTTCTTTGAGATCTGGAGGTAATTGCGAACATGATGCAAATGATTCCCACTTTTGTACTTCTCTGACTTCTCATCTACAACAAATGTTCTCAAAGTGCCAGAGATGAGTTGAAGAACCCATTTGGATCCTCTACAGAGTCTGAGAGCTTGATTCCTGTTATCTGTTTGCCAAGTATGTTAGGATTTTACTGGGAGTTGAAATGTCTCTATTACATAGAAATTCACTGGCTCTTGCACTTAGTCCAGCACCCTGCAAAGTGTTCTCACCCACTGTCTCAGAAAACAAAGAGTTATTTTTGTTGATGTTTGAGGACACTGGGACTGTTTATTCTTATGTTGATTGCATGGACTGTTGCAAATTGCAGTAAACTGCAAAACTTTTGTCAGTAATCAGCTTATCATCTCAGATCAATCCCACTAGACTTTTCTTTGATGTCACTTCTCCAGCTAATGGCTCTGCTGTTGTGGAACACCCAACTTACACAATCCCCAAGCACTGTTACTGTAGTGTAGTTTTGCAAGCCTTGGATCTGTCAGATAATCTGATTTTGTCCAGATTTTTTTGCTTGCTTTATAAGCTAACAGAATGACAGCAGAAACCGTCATAAGAAAGACACTCCATCTATCTGCAGTGTTTTTCAAAACACAGCAAGAAAATGCATGAGTGACAACAGTTTTCTTTATAAATAGAGACTCTCATAATTTGGGACTAACATTGAGACTTGGTCCCAGACAAAATGGGGTTGTGTATAAGTGTGAAGGCTGAAGCCACCAGACTGCTCTAATTTTTCAACTTGTCCCCCCCACATATTTACAGACAAAAGGTAAACCTGCAGATATATGGCAATACCAGAACTTACTTGGTTTTTTTTTACAAACCATTGGTGTCTAGTGTTAGCTGTAATGGAGGTGGGGGAAGGTAAGATTTACAGGTCTTGGGCAGTGAAGCAGTGACCAGCCTGAAATGGTACTTGCAAAAATCTGCTATAGGGCAACCCTTCTGTTTAACTTCTTTGCCTCGGCAAATACAATGCAGAATGTCAGATACTTGTTTTGGAGGCTGCAGTCCTACCAGCTGCCTTCTCTTGCTGTGGAACACCAGCTCGTCTGTCATTTGCCCCTTCTGACTCCCAGAGTGGGTTTCAAGGTTACAACAGACAAAGCCAAGATGCCAGTAACTTTCTATTGGCTGGACATGATTCTGGCTCTCAGCTGTAGAACCTTTTCCCAGAGTTCCTAAGCCCCATCCTGACTGAAAGATTCAGACTTACTGTGCCTTGTGACCAGTTGAACACTTCAGGCAGGGAGTTCTCCCTACCACCATGGAAATCTAAACACTGTGTGGGAAAAACAGTTTTCAAAACAACAGGTTCTTTGAACTGGTAGAGAATGTAGGGACAAGCCAGATGCTTAAATACAGCTGTCTCAGATTGTTACCTCAAACTAATCAACCTCCCATTGAGTTCTGAGGTCTGTTTCCATGTCCTCTGTGCTATCACCATTTTTTTCCCCTCCTCTCCTCACAGTATCAAGTTTCTTAGCAATACCATAGCATAAATGCTTTAGATATGTACTAATGGCTTGATATAACATCCTGACTTATATTAAATGGAGTTCCTTGCACTTAACGACCTGACCAACTTGAAGAGAATAATATCTTCATGGCTGGGTCATGCCAGTTAAACACGACATTCACAACACATCTGAAAAATACATTTTTGCAGTATAAGTGAAAACAAAATAATCTGTGTGATGGGACAAGAAAAGTCTTAGTTCAAAAAAAGAAAAAGCACTTGCAAGAAACAAGGTAAACAGTATCTTCCTACATTGGGCTGTTTAATGATTTTTTTTTTAGTTTGTGGCCTAGTGGCATAAGTGGCAAAATAATTAGATGGTTAAAAATCCCAACAGATTAAAAACTGTGTCTCTAGGAAGGTGAAGGAAATAAAAAAATCCCCAAACAAAACCACCAACCCATAAATAATAAACACCACAGTCCTCTAAACTCCAGAGTTCTACACCATACTTTGTGTGAGTAGCCCTTGTAAAGTTAACATTACATACCCATCTTAGCAGTATAACACTGAAGCTGGTTTCACTGGTGTTTAGCCTCATTTGTTAAGGCCAGTGGTCTTAAATAATCGAGTGAGGAACTTCACATATTTCTCAGGTGATCTGCCGAAACTCAGCAGGTGTGCAGGGGATGGAGTGTAGAAGCAGCAGACAGGTGGTACAGCATGAAGTCACATGTGGCTGTGCTTGCTAGATTGGTAGGGGGCAAGTAAAGACCCAGAGCTGAGCATTTGCCCTCGTCAGTCATGGTAGGTGAAATTAGTCGCCAACTGTACGTAACTGTCTGGTTTACGGAGTTGTTATAGCTGTCCTGGCTATGCTTATGAACAGCCTTACAGAATCTTCCATATGATTTTATAACAGATGTTTTATAACAGATGTTTTAAATATTTTTTTCCCCCCAATGCAGCATGATAAACCAGGTCTTCTGAGCATGGCAAATGCAGGACCTGGTACTAATGGCTCTCAGTTCTTTATTACAACGGTGCCTACTTCTCACCTGGATGGGAAACATGTGGTCTTTGGCCAAGTGATCAAAGGAATGGGTGTAGTTAAAATACTAGAAAACGTTGAAGTAAAAGGAGAAAATCCTGCTAAGGTAAGCAAAACACAAAGCACTGAGGGAATGTTTATTATTTCATTATATGATGCATAATCATTTCTTCTAAATGCTTGATGTAATATTTAGAACTATTAAATGTTAGCCAGTTATTTTTATTAACTGGTAATTTCCATTTTACTGTCCTTGTTAAGAGGCTTTTGTTCTTGCACTGTATATTTCCCTTGCACAACCCATTTATTGTTCAACACAGCTGCGAGGGTGGAAGCCTTTGCTAGAAGTGTAGGATGGGTGATGAAATTAAAAGGTGGAATTCACAGTCCCACCTAAATGATACATAATTCTTATAATTTTTATGTCAGAAGTCATGTTTCTGAAAAAACAATTGGTGTGTAGGTCATACCAGTTTGTGGGTGTTTGATGAATTAATACCTCTGTAACTTTAAAAGACCTCGCAGTTGAAGAAAGAACCATCTTCTCTAATGTAGTAGAACTTCCATGGCTTGTGTTTTGCTGCATTTCAGCTTGCTGCCAGTTCCTCTTCCAGCCCCTCCGTGAAGCGTGGGCATGGTGTTTTTGGAATGCTGCTCCTCTGAACGCAACACTTTGTGTGATAAAAGCCTTTTGATGAGGATAGGGTAATGATGTGATGGGTTTCTGAAATAAATGCACCCAAACAACAGATGAAAAAGCCTTTTTATGGAATTTCAAAAATTTCAAAGAGCACTTGGAAGTTACGGCTCTTTTAAAAATTGTCTTAATAAGCAATACTGCTGTTCACACTTTTTCATTTTTTCAGTTGTGTGTCATTGCCGAATGTGGAGAGCTAAAGGAAGGAGATGATTGGGGAATTACTCCCCAGGATGGATCTGGAGATGCTCATCCAGATTTTCCTGAAGATTCAGATATAGACTTGAAAGATGTAAGTATTTTTCTTCTTAGGTATTTTGCAGATTGCAAGACTTGTAAGTAATCTGAGTTACATGGTGTCTGTGATGATGTTCATTAAGCTTTTTTCTTAAGAATGGATCGAGGTCCTGATTAAATGGTGACATTCTATTTTAGGAAAGAGAAGGCTGTGGGAAGGGATTGTTATCTCTTTTTTTCAGTGCTAATTGCAGCCAATTTTTTCCCCTAGTAACTAAAACCTCAATTGCTTACAATTGTCACACTTATTTTCTATTCTTGGTTTCTTTTTACTTTTGTTTGTGCTGTAGTGTCAAATTGCAATTACTAGAACTCCATCCTGCAGATGACTAACTTAATGTAGTTATCTACGCACTTTTTCTGTGCAATTTTTTAAATATCCACCCTTTAACAGACTCTGACCCACTTATTAGAAATAAAAGATCGGCCTTTTAAAAAGATTTTTACTACATCAGAGCTAGCTGTTCTCAATTCCCAGTAGTTGTTTATTTTTTAGATTGTTCAAATTGAAGGAAGATCTGTTGTTGGGAGTTAGGGAGCAGACTGGTGAAAGCAGCTCTTCTACAGGTTTTTACTTTCTCATGAAGTTGAACTACACAAACTCTGTAGGTCAAACAGTGATTTGTGAGAGGGGGAAGAAAAGGAAGCTGCATATGTAGATTCCAAATAGAGAATGAGAATATTAAAAATCCATTTGAGCTAGAAAACAAACTCCTTGGCTGTTGAGAAACACTTCAACTTACGTTTTTGGATAGCATTTGATGTGGTGCAGAATTGAAGTTAGCAGGTTTCTGTGTCCTTTAACTTGTTCATATAAATTAACTACAGCAATCATGGTGACATTGGTCTCACACTGATCAGTTTTTTTCAAGGTTACTAATTCTAGTAGGGTGGAAGTGTAAACTGATGGTATTACAGATGGCAAAATATATATTTGACAGAGTTTAAGACAACTGTGGTATAGGCAGTAGTAATTATAAACTATTTATTGCCACTGAAGAACTAACTTGAAACATATATGGTTGTGGAAATAGAAATGACAGGCAGTTGTACCTTTTCTCCTTCCATTGATATTGTAAGTGTTCAGAGAGGAGAATTGTGTTGATATGACTTCCAGTTTGAGAGTGTGCAGAGTTCATGTGAGTGATACTGTTGTGATAAGCAGAAGACAACATTTCCTCAGGAATAAGACAGTCTTGGTTGAATACTTTGATTGTTAACATCTTTTCTTTGAATAATGGCCAATACCTTTATATATAGCTCTGTGTGGGCAGCAGCATTTAGGGGAAAGAGTTGGATTGCTGTGTCTTCTCTGGTATTTTCTCACCTTTTACACTGTAGAAAACCCACTAGGAATTTCATCTTTCATACATTTCTGTTACATAAAGTAGAGAATATTACAGAAGTGGTTTGAAGGTAGTATTTTGTCTAAAACTGGAGTATTTCTATTCTGAGATTTTATACCCCTTGAAAGAGGATGGGCCTGGGATCGTACTGTTAAACATTAGTTAATTCAAGACTTCTTTTGTAAATACATTCATACTTTATATTTCCCATCTATTTTATTAGGTTGACAAGATTGTGGCCATAGCAGAAGACACAAAGAATATAGGAAATACTTTCTTCAAATCGCAAAATTGGGCAGTGGCAGCTAAAAAGTATAGTAAAAGTTTACGGTAAGGCTCTCATCACTCAATCAGGTAGTTCCTGTAATCCAGATTAATACTGCTATTAAGCAATGATTTGTGATTTAAAAGGTGCCTGGTGCAGTGCTCTTTTCCTTTTTAAATAAAGAGCCGTCTCAATCTGGAAAACATCAGGTTGATTTTTAGCTACGTAATCAAGTAGGTCTTCTACTCATTGCTAGATAAGAGCTATAGGCAGCAAGTATTGCTTAGAACTGACTAAATACTCTTTTTTTTATAATACTCTTGCTGTGCTGGTGCATACCTGGGAAGAAAAGCACAGTAGTATCCAGGGTAGTTAATGGACAGCAAGGGAGGGAAATACTTCTATGATTTATAAAAAGGAATAGATTTAGGAAATTGATACATTCAAAAGACAGATGTGGCCCTTATTCATTACTGGTTTTTTTCTGAGGGTCCATACCATCATCGTGACTCCATGTATAATTCAGACTTGCCTTCAAAACCATGGTCTTTCTGCTTTTGTTTCCATACTGCTCCTTGCTTATTTTCATGCCTTTTGCTTTAAGTATATGAACATCTCCTAAAAATAAAGTTACACTTTTATCCCCACCTTCTTAATGATGACTGGTTAATCAGCAGTAACAATAATGAAAGAAAAAAATTCAGGCATATTTAATGCTTCAGCTGAGTTTTTAGCGGACTTGGTTTCAGATACGTGATGTCTTTCTGAAGCATAAAATGAATCCTTTAATTGCAGATATTAATCCCGTATGCCCTCAAATGCCCTCAGATGTCTTTACCTGCCCTCAAAAAGCCCATCATAGAAACCAGAGAAACAGAAACCCCAAAGTAAAAAGGATTTCTATGCAAGCCTGTTGGTAATCATACATTAAAAGGCTGGAATGGATCTTTAAGGATCTTTGTGTTGTATCTGTCCATTTTCTCTCCTCATTCTTAGGTAAATGCTAGGTTTAATTACACCATCCCTTACGATTCGGTGTCTTGCTCACTTTTAAGCACACCCAGTGAAGGCTCTTCCTGTCTGAGCTTCTTTGGTGCTTATTTGCCCTTGTAGGTGAAAAGCATAATAATTTTTCTAGACTAATCCAATCTGATCTTTCCAGCTCTTCCTAGTAGGTCATACTTTTATGGATGTGCCCTGTTATTGTTATCTTGGACTCTGATACTTCATGTAGGATGGTGACCTTTAGCTGGCACTTCACCAGAACTGTTAGGAATAGAACAGCTCTTACCAGGGTATCCCATGGCTTATGTACAATTCACCTGGCACATCATCTGACAGTGCTGATTTTTTCTTTTCACTTACAGTAACCATTATAGTCTTCTGTTCTTTTTCTTGTTTTATTGCTTCTTAGCCTTTTTTAAAAAAAGTATTTTACATGTTAGAATTGACACTTTTTTTGGTAAAAAAATGTATGACTTCTTACTGTCTCCCTTGATACTCACTTCACTGATTTCTCTGACTTGGAAGCTTTAATTTTCTTTCCTGATGGTTGCAGTCTTTCATATTTTGGTGTGATTTATGAATATTATACATGTGTTCCATTTGTTTTGAACATAATACAGATTTGTGTTATAACTCCCCTTACCTTTTTACTCTTTTCACTTTCTTCTGGTTCTCAACTTTTGCATGATGCCCAGCAAGTGGAACAAGCACTGGGACTGCATCTAATTTCCTTTTTAAGTATTGCTTATTTTTGTGATCCAAAGGTTGTATACAAACAACAAAAGAGACAGGGAATGCAAAAATTGAACTGATACAGGCACTGATCTGCAAAGACTGCATTAATTCATGGCATGTTTAAAATGTGAACATATGCACACACAATTTTTGTTTTTTAAATAAAACCCATAGAGGTTCTATGAAATAGGCCATTAAAGAGTTAAAATTTGTATCTGCAGCAGACATTTGCCACTTGAAATAAAAACCAGACAGCATTAGCACATTGTAAATTAAAAAATTTGCTTTTGAAACAGAGATGAAGTAACTGCTGTGGCTCAGTCCTGAACCCTTGGCAGTTTTGAAGTTCAGGAAAAGTCATGAAGGAGACAGCAGGAAGAAGGTGGTGTTACTAATGCTCATAAACCACAGTCCTTTACAACGTAAAGTTAGCTTCAGATTTTAGCCACAAATGCTTAAGCTAATTAAAATATTATTGAGGGAACTGAAGAAGAGATGAAGCTTCTCGTGAACGTGGAAGGTGCAGTGGTGGTGTTGATTTTTTGACACTGATGAGCAACATGTTTATTGAGAGTAAACTGAGATAAATTCTAATGTTTTCCTGCAGTAGAATAGTGCTTTTGTCTAAGAAAAATAATGTGCTAGTATAGTGGAGGACTAAGAGTTACAGGAAAACATGCATTAGTGAGTTGATTATTTTTTGTTAGGGTTGGTTTTATGTATTTAGTCTAATAAAGATTTGTAATAGTTGAATTGAAGCTGCTTTAGAAGTAGTGTGGGTAGGCCAGTTCACACATATCTGTGGAGAGCGGGCTAAGGGCAGGACAAAATGGGAGTTGCAACACTAACACATGTGTGGATCTGTTTTTCTGCAGGTATGTAGAAGCTTCTGAAGCAGTGGCAGAGGAGGCAGACAAACCGAAGTTAAAGGCTGTTGCTTTGAGCTGTGTTCTAAACATCGGTGCTTGCAAACTAAAACTGTCAGATTGGCAGGGAGCCATTGAGAGCTGTTCAGAGGTAAATCAAGAATTGATACAAGAATTTGATCAAGAATTGGCCTGTATAGATACAGAACTACAAAGCTTTTTTAAAGAGTCTTTTGACAAGCTTATGGTTTGAAAATAAACAAGTAGAAACTCATGGTGAAGTTAGTACTAACTTTCCAATATGTGGCTTTTTGAAAAGATTTTGAAATTGAAATGGATCATTAGAAACAAACAAAAGAGGGCTATTGCTTACTGCCAGGAAAAATGCACATCCTTGTCAGTTTGGTTTGCAGAGCTACTTCTTCTATTACTAAGAGTTAAACTGTGTTCAGTGGAAGAGGAATACTTTTCTCTGGAAGAAGACTAGTAAGAACAAAATGTTTCACTTGCTTCTAGATTTGATGGCTTTGTATTTTATTCATGGCAGGGACTTTCTAACTAAATAACTAACCTTTCAGGTAGGTTTAGTGGTGAAATAAAATGACTGAATAGGAAGAAAGAAACAAGGTAATGAGAAATACAGGAAAAAAGAAAAACAGTAGAATTACAGAAAAAAAAAAAGGAACCATGACATGTACCTAGTGCAAATTTAGTAAATTTGAGGAAATTTTAAATAATTCAGTAAAACTCGAATATTTTGAAGGAAACAGAGGAAAGAATACTCTTATCTGTTAGCAGAGGATCCTAAGCAGCATCTCCTAGGGCTTCATGCTGAAAGCAGGAGTCTCAGCTAATGTGTGTGTGCGAGGTCATTAGAAAGCTGGCTTGCTTTCGAGCCTGCTGATATGGAAACCTTTCATAAACCTATAGTCAGAATGGACAAATGGGAAATGAGGAAAGATGTAATGTGATATGTCATCTAGAAAATGGTAAAACCTGCAAGAAAAGTGTTACAGGTAGAAATTACTGCTACTAATAATACTTGCCATTGTGGGAGGAAAATCATACTTCCTTTTTTTTAAGATTAAAGAGTTGTTAGATAAAGGCAACTCCATAGCTATAATAGACTTCTGTAAGGTATTTAACTTATGTCTCATAACTGTGTGTCCGTGCTTTAATCAGAACACCAGTTCCCTAAAATTAGCTAATGAAGTTCTAGGTAATTGTTAATGAGAAGCTACACACTTTCACTTTTATGATTCCACAAGGCCCAAAGCAGTTTGAATTAACAATCTGGAATACATGCATTGTTTGGTGTAAATAAGGAGTTACGAACAGCCAAACCTGCTTAAACAAACCTTGCTTTGAAATAGCTGTAAGCACAATGGTCAGGGTAAAACCAGAGAATGCTACCTCTGTGTATACAATCCAGACAACTAGTTCTTGGCACAGAAGAGGCTGAAGGCTTCATAGTAAAATGATCAGGAAGAGCACCCACAGTAATACTTCCTTTGTATTAGCAGCCAATACCAAAGTGATTAAAAAAAATAAGGCAGTGTTGTCTATTAATGGTTTAAAGTTGATGAATTAATAAAGGAACACATTGCTATGAAGACATTTCCTCTAAATATTGAGAAACTATAGTCTTTCAAATAGTAAAGACACACTATAGAATTAACTGCAATAAAAACGTGATCTTCACAGGCAAGGTAAGGTAACAGCTAGCTGACCAAATTATCTGAGGTATTCTGAAAAAATATTCAAAGTAATCAAATAGTGGAACAACCTCTTTGCCCAGCCAGTGTATTTTGTATTTTGATACTGTCATATTAGAGCTGGCATATACACGTTATTGAAAACATTCAGCTCAAGGAAGGCGTAATGACTGGAACTTGGTAAAGTTCCTGAAGCATGATGAGATGGATTGCTTGCATGTATCCTTCTAGCCCACAGCGAAAAAAATCTTTACAGGAAATCTCTGTGTTTTATTTATGATGCCATTTGAGGAGTTTTTGGAGTGAAGGAAGGAGCTGCAATAGAGAGTTGCACTGTGAGATGCAAGGTCATGATAATTTGAACTGCAGCAACTCCTTACCCTTGACAGCTATCTATAGATACACACACACACAGCTGTTCCATTTGGTCCTCATGCATGCTCATCCTTCACAAAAGACCACTTTTGGTGCAGTGCTACTGAAGCTGATTACTTGCTATTCAGGGTGCTGCATTATAGCATTCCTTTTTACACAGTTAATGTTTTGACAGCTTACCCTCAAACCAACTGTGAAGATTGTCTGCTGGTGTGAATTGTGCCATTTGTGGAGATGGGTGGCTGTGAAGTATAAGAAATGTTAATGTGACAATTTTATTAAATTTACAGGCTCTTAAAATAGATCCAGCAAATACTAAAGCTCTCTACAGACGGGCTCAAGGATGGCAGGGAATAAAAGATCTCGATCAAGCACTGGTAATGATCACATTTTTTTTCCTTTTAAATTTAAAATTCCATCAGATCGTTAATTTATATTTTTCTTTTATTTAAGGCTGACCTTAAAAAGGCTCATGAAATAGCCCCTGAAGACAAAGGTAAAATAAGCTGTTTCTTTTTAAATTCCCTTAAGAATTTAACAAAGTATCCAGGGTAGTATTCAGTTGGAATTCATACCAGTGTTATGCCTAAAATGCTGGCTTCTTAAACACAGATGTTCTGAGCACAGAACCCACTGAGGTGGAAAACATGATTTTATACAGCAGTGATGCTTCTGTTGCACTGGAAAACCTGCTTATGTAGGTCAGCAGCGTTGCTGTTGAACTGCGTCTGTGTCTGACAGGGCTCCTATTAGCTTAATTTCCTTGTCTAATTTGGTGAGATTTTCAGCTCCCAAGTTCTGAGTTGGCACCAATACTATGCTTGCTACACCCTCCTCTACATGGTTACCTTACCAGGTGAGACAAAGCAAAGGACAAGGCGTTTTGCTGCTAGTATCTGACCTAATAAAGATTAAATGCAGTTTTATTAATAGGTTCCAGCAGTGACCTGGTGTTAACCTATGAGGAGACATAAAGACATTACTGTAACTGTCATTTTCTTTTGAGCAGCTATCCAGACGGAAACACTCAAAATCAAGCAGAAGATAAAAGCCCAAAAGGAGAAAGAGAAAGCAGCTTATGCTAAAATGTTTGCTTGATTTTTTTCCTAAACATCTAAATCTATGCACTAACTCATGCAAAAGGATAAATGAAGCTGCTTCTTTCATTTGCCCTCTACTGCAGTTTTCAGTGTTTACAACACAAAAGTCTAATAATAAAGACAAACTGTTTAAAGGTGATGTGGTGGTTTTTTTTTCTTAAGCTGTAGTAACTTGTGTTTTGCAACTCAGGTATTTTTCTAATGTGTAAAGCAATAGTGGTTGTTTTCACAGCTTAACAGTGCTTCCTAGCAGCTTTGTTTCACATGATGACAATTTAGGCATTTTCATAGTTTCTATTCGAGCAGGCCTGATTTCTTGTAGGTAATAAAAATGCTGGTAGACATAGAATGAAGATGCAAGTATTATTTTTTCTAAAACCACTTCACAATAGGTATTCCCTATTATAATCACGGGAAAAGCAAACCACCTGTAAATTTGGTGTAAAATGTGTAACACTTAAAAGCAGTAACAATTTTCTAGACTGATTTATTTCCCTGACTGCCAGGTGGATTACATATAGTAAATCACTCCAGCTAGAGAAAGTACTTTTTTTAAAGGTGGGTACTAAATTATTCCACCACGCGCACAATTCTGGATATTGCTCCTGTTACCACTGAACTTCAGCAGTAAATCCAAGATCCAAAGCTCCTTTGTCAGTCCTGAGAAGAACTTCTTGCCTGCCATACAGCTCCTGTAAAGAAGTCCTATTTAAATAAGGCTAGGGTTTAACCAGAAGGCACCAGCTTTCCATTTAATGCAACAGTCATATGTAAAATTTAGAATGGTACGTTAGTCTCAAACTCTTTAACATTCAAGTCAGTGCTGTAAATTAATTACGCTGCAGCGTAAAATACTCCAACATATTTGTTGGTGATAAGAAGTCACTGAATAGATGTCCTGTCAGTTTACATTCCGTTATAAGCTGGTCCTCCTCCACCTTCAGGTACTACCCAGTTAATGTTCTGACTTGGGTCTTTAATATCGCATGTTTTGCAGTGGACACAGTTCTGGGCATTTATCTGCAGCCTTGATCCTTCTCCTGTTTCCAGAGGAACATACTCATAGACTCCTGCAAAGACAAGAAGGGAGCTATCACTTCACTGAACAGCTTCCCCCTGCACATATACTCTACTTACCAGCAAGTGTAATGTGGGAAGTATATTACAAATGTTATTTAATTCCCTTCTTCCATGTTTAATAGTTATTCCATCACAAAAGTGCTGCTAACATACTTTAAGACCAGCAACTGAACCCCTTTTTAGGAGGAAAATTGGGATAGAATGCTTGAAGTAAGTAGTAGGCCAGGTGGACCCTTCTTGAAGTACTTAGTCTTTCATCTTGCAGAAACAGCTGACACACACATTTTTGTTACCTACCTGCTGGACAAAATCTTTGCTCTGGTCCATTGAATACAGCCAGATTCCTGCTGACAGGGATGCTGTCATCCTTGAGAGTTAAGTGAGCGGGCTGGTCATGTTCATGGTTTGTACCACTTAAAGCCACAGATGACAGGAGATCAAAACTGATTTTTCCATCGGGCTTTGGGTATTCAATAGGTGTGCAGTCTTTGGCTGGCTTGAGCTGAGCAAAATCTGGTCCTAAATACATTATTAATAAATTTCAGTTCAGAATTACTGTAATTTGCAGTTACTCGAGAACAATTTAACTAAGTTGTTTTAACTTCCCCTATCATCAGAATGAAGTACTTCTTAAAAGGTAGCCTTTTTCATGAGACAAAAAACTATACTAGAGTTATACTAAGCAGTGTTTTAATGTCTTCATTTACATTGTGTGGTAGCTAATATGACAAAGTCTGCTTCAATGCTTTATGATTCATTTCTTTTGTACACTTTAAAGCCTTAGCACTGGACCAGATGTGCGCTAGCTGAAACTAAGACCAGAGAAGACTGACATATAAATTTAGAATCTTCTTCAGGAGAGAATGAAATTACCTGGATGTTTTAATGTCCATGGTTCCATTCCTCTCAGTAGCCAATAAAATATACCTGTATATATCATTCCTCCATACACACCAAGTACGCTATGGCAGGATGGTCGGATGTTTCTCACCGCATACAGCTCTTTCCAGACCCAGGATTTCTTCAGGTTCTCTTCATATTCTTGCACATCAAGTCCTAAGGCAGTACATTACTTGTTAGGTACCTACAGTACATCAAGACTATCCTTGAAATAAAAAAATAAATGCTGAATAAAAGCAACTGCTAGCAATGAAATCAGCAAAGGCAGAATTTCAGAACTGTAAGCTAGGAATATACTAGACACCATGTTCCAGCCTCTTGAATCAAGAGACCCATTTTGTTGGCAGATACCTACTCCTTCTTTGTAGCCTGCATTAAATGATCCACGAGCAGCATTAAATTGCATCAAACCTCAGCAATATATATTCAGACAGGTGGCTCAACTGGCACCTCTGGGAAGACAGCTACTTGCTCATAGAATCTAAGTGCTGAGCAGGACAGTCTAGCTGTGATCCGAAGCCAAGTTTGCAATTCTAACCTCAAGTTCACTTTTTCCATACAAGTGTTGCAATCACAAACAATCCCATTTCAGTAACTATGGCTATGGCCCAATGGATGATGCCAGTGCTAGATAATGTCTCCCTTTCTAATCAGCATATTCATGAGAGATACTTGACCGCTAATTTTCAATTTAAACTCTTTATAAATACTGGATGCTGCACACGTGGTATATCTACTGCAGTGTAGTTAAAGTCAACTAACTAAGAAAAAAATGTTTCTTCAAATGAAAATTATTTGAGAGCTTTCCTTTCACCATTCTCCATTACTACTGTATAGGAGTAAATGTTCCAAATAATCAGTTTTAAGCCATGTCTATATATGAAAAGCATGCTTCAGTCTATATTTCCCATAAAGCCCATTTTTCCTGCAAAGAGAAGAGAAAGTGGGCTGTAGGAGTCCAGTCTTGCCAGGACTGGAAAAAAGCATATAAAACCTGTCCATAATCAAACAAGAGTGGCACACTACCCACTAACAGTGTTTATAGCTTCAGATGGATTCTAAGCATCTTAGCATGTCTAGCTGAAATTTTAATTGTTCAGCGTACCTGTGTATGGCACATTTCAGTTGAATGAGAGCTCTTTAGGTCTGAATCCACCAGTACAGAGAGGAGGATAAATAATAAATAAAATAATCATCATGTGGCACCTGGCTATAGTGTCTATCTCCAGAGTGACTGATTTTCTAATTCTCTCTCTCTCTCTCTCTACAGACTTTATTAACAGATTTAAGTGGACAACTAAGGCTTAAACAAATTACTACAAGGTGGTCAGGACCAGGTGGTTACTTCAATGTGCTTGTATTACATAGAAAATAAAATACACATAGTCTCAAACTGAGACAAGTAAAAGACAGAAAAAAAAGGGCTGAACAAAACCAGTATCCTAACAACAGTAAGAGCAAATTTGAAAAATCTCACCCTGTTTTGCTTACATTTAATGTGTTCCTTTTTTCTTTTTACTGTTTCGGCAGTCTTTCAGTAACACTGTCTGAATCATAAAGCACTACTTTTTAATGTGTTTGTAGGAACAAAACTATTCTTGTTTACTTTACAAGAAGCATAAGCTTACTTTTCAGACGGTTATTAGAGGTTCTAGCAGTAGGATCAATACTTATGAATAACAGCGAATATTAATTTCTTTCTCAAATAATTTGACATTATCAATAGTAAATAAACAATAAAATATATTTTAAACGCACACATTTCATTATTTATTCACATTTCCAACTATTTCCTTCATCCAGATTAACTACTGCTGTTAGTTGGTGGTTCTAATTGAACACAAGGTAATTACAACTCAAAAATAAAGAGATCTTACCTATCGTCTTTGATTGGAGATTTTCATTGATTAATTGATTAAAAATGGCTTCTGAAGCCAACATGCCACTTTTCATTGCAGTATGTGTTCCTTTGATCTTGGGAACATTCATGAGTCCAGGACTGCAACCAATTAATAATCCACCTGGGAAGGTGAGTTTGGGTATTGACTGAAGAGAAAACAGAAAGAAAGGTGGTTGTTTTGTTCTTGTTTTTAAAAGTGAAAATAACATTCTGGAAATCAAACTGGCATAAGGCTTGAGTGTCCTTTCCATTCTCAGACTTGCATGTGCACTCTAAACATACACCAGTTACTCCACTTACTCATGGAATTTGTGCATTATAGGAACACAGACACTGTACTTGTGCTGAGTATGAAAGTGACATTTTCCTTATATCCTCTCTCCAACTACTTTATCTGCAACAAAACTCCAGTAGTGTCATCCACCAATATGGTTTTCCTCCTTCAACCTCAAGTGAATTCTTTAAAAAGCAAAACAAAAAAAACCCCATTGATTTCCACACAGTAAGTTGTATGCATCTCATCTCAGAGTGCTTTCTTCCACGGATCTTTTTCTGTGAAACTGCACAATCTCAAGCCTGTTCCCCTTTTCCTTATTTTAGAAGTTGCTCAGCAGCCAACAACTATATTTTGGTGCAAAATCACCATCTTACTCCCATTCTGTAAGCATATTGTCATAGAGTACAGTCAACTCACAAACCTACACAGCCAGATGATTTGCAAATATCAGGTCAACAGTATTAATACAACGTTACACACCTATATTAACTAAGGAATACCTCAACTACCAAGGTGACTAAGATTTTAGACAGGGAACAGCTTCAAAATGCAGACTGATTGCAAAACTTTGAGCAGAAAGCTCTGATCAAAGCCTAAGTTTCAGATTGCTGAAGCTAAGTTTTGAACATACCCTTCCTCCAAAAGTCCTTAGTACTGAGCAGCACTTCTTAATCTGCTTTTATTAAAACTATCTGAAAGAATTCATTCTACAGTAGCCTAAATAACTTTAACCTAAACAAATAGTTTTATTTCATGAAAAATGTCCAAAAATATATCCCTTGGAATTTAAGATAACCCAAACCAAAAGTTTTGTTTCTTCTGCTTGTTCAATTGTTACCTCTTTACTAATTATCCAGGACTGCTTATTTTTGTACAGTCATATAGGAATCACTAAAAAAGTTGTATTACACAGCATTTCCTCTATGTTTTGTGCAATTTGTTTAAACAGAGACGTAGTGATTTGGTTCACAGGAAAGGCAATTCAGGCTGAAAACACAACTACAACTTACTTTTCTGGGACCAGAAATTTTAAGTTCAGCTACATGACAATATCTCAAAGGTATTGAGTATGTAGGATGTTCTTGCTTTTCACAGAAAACAGCTACTCAGTTCTATCTATTAGGATGCAATGGTGCAGCACTGACATAAGCGTAGAAAGATTTCTTGACTGACGCTTTGAATTGCATAGAAAGATGGTGATCAAGTACTTTTCTTCTGCAACCATTGTTTCACATAATATGCACATAGTGAGCAACATACTGCTACAGAATGAATGAGATTAAAGATTAGTCATGTAACACAAAAGGTAGCACACACTGCAGCTTTAGCAGTAATTCTCATTATTAGTACTGTGGCACTTGGTGCCTGTTTTCACAGTCAGTGGAAGAAACACATCATGCCAGTATTGCACAAGCCCTCCCTGCTCCTGAGATACAGGCACAAAACAAGGCTGCTTTGGAGAAGGGGAGACACCTGCTCCCTGCAGGGTCTTTCCTTCCAGCAGACAGGAAACCTCACGTTCTTCCTCCCCTCAGCTCAGCTCAGGGCTTAAAATCTGTTAAGTGAGTCTAGTATTTGACACTTAAATGGGTCATCAATATAAAGGTTTTTCCCTCTGATATTCATAACATACACTGCTCAACAATCACACCACCTTTTATTTTTTCCACAAAACTCTTAAACCTTTCAAAAGTTTTTGATAAAATCGAGACAAAATAGAGGGCGCATGGGAATTTAAGTGCTTCATTTTGCAATTTTAATAAGCATAAGAAATAGTAGCTACACAGATTAAGTTACTAAATTCTGATCCTTCCTTCCACATACCCCAAAAAACACGTGCACTCTGTCCTCCCCTTCACTCCGTGCTAAAGACTGAAGATCATGGTCATAAGGTTTTCTATAACAGACATAAAAGCTGAGGTTGATGGGAATTCTACACACCTATTTGATGCAATACTGTTACCAAAATCAAAAACTGGAGCTACAGAATGACTTATATAAGAAAATATTCCTGAACTACAGTGATACAAATGAGTCAGACTGCTACAGTTATTAATCAAAGCAACACATGCGAAAGAAGATCTAATCTTAAAACTCTTCCTAAGTGAATCATCAATAAAGTTTTTTTTTACTGAAGCCGTGTATTAAAAAAAGTCTTTTAAAAGAGTGACTTTATGATAACTAGACAAATCTATCTACAGGAAATAAATAAAAAAAACCCCAAACCCACCAAAAAACCAACAAAACAAACCATGCTTTTAGATTAGGAATAATGCAAAGTAAGGGTTTAAATCCAACAAAGACGTCCAAAGATGAGGCCGAGATGTGGTAGTTCTACTGACTATGTAATTTAGCACAATGTTAGTGACTTAAAAAATACTGTGTTCTTTCAGCCACAGGTTTTGAGTATGAGGAGGATGCAACTAAAGTCACCATCTGGCTACTGCACCAAAGCCAGAAATTCAATGGCGATCTGTGATAGAGAAACCAGTGCAGTGCACAGGGTGGAAAAAAGAAGCCCCTCTTGCATAAAAGTTTGGATTAAAACATCTTGGTATTTTGCATCTTATCTGTGTTAATAATGAAGTGGCAATGGTTTTTTGAAATAAGCCAGGAACACTGCTGTGTTACAATGTGGTATGACATATTCCCACTGCAGAGTGGACAAAATCAATGCTCTGATTGATTAAATGTGCAGCATGGGTGTAATCAAGAAGTTGCTTCCTGAATCCACATGACTCACTGCCAGGAATGCACACTGGGGTCAAAGCCTAATTCCACATGACTGTGACAAGAGTTACTTTCATCATCAAGCTGCTGATGAAATTCCACTTGTATTGCAAAAACTGTGTGAAGCCACATTCATACTAAGAAGGAGAGGTTCAAACAGGAAAGGCAAAGTAGTCAAAGGGCAGAGTAGAATGGTCCCCCACACAGGCTGCAGATTATGAACACTCAGGCCAGTTTTAAGGTCCAAAATGACAGGACCATCTAGAAGATGGATCTACAAGTACAGAAGACACTACCATGCCCTGTTTCAAGATGAGAAGCTAACAGGTTGAAAGTACTTTAAAACTGTTAAATATAAACTCTAGACTACTTTTTGCAAGCTTTTCTAGCCCTTTCAGCTGACCTCAAGTCTTGATGAATACATATTCAAAATTTTACTTTTTACACTACTCAAGTTAACAAAATGAACAAAATATTCCACCTCCCAAGAAAGCAGAAATTCAAGTTGTGCAAGAAACTCAAGGTATTTGTACTTGAAGAGGTAAAGATGTACCTGCCAAACTACATTACAATTTCAGAACTGTCAGTGACTTAACGCTCAATCACTAAAAAGGAGTTCCTTTTGCTGGGATAAACAATTTGGAAGACCCCACGAGAACAGATGAGTGGTACTACCCTGTCTTCCCCAAGATTCTAGGCAAAACAAAAGATTGTCTGTGGCATCTTTGCTGCTCAACATACTTGACTGCAATATAAATTCCACTTCACTGGCTGCTCATAGCTTGGACAAACACTCTTTGCTGGGTAAAAACCTGTCTAGATGTCAGGCCTCAGAGAGTGTTGGTGAATGGAGGTGCATCTTGTTGGCAGTCAGTCACTAGAGGGGTTCCCCAGGGCTCAGTACCGGGGCCAGCCTTGTTTAATGACTGGTGACCTAGACAGGGGGATTGAGTGCATCCTCAGTCAGTCTACAGGCAACACAAAGCTGGGTGGGAATGTTAATTTGCTGCAGAGGGACTTGGACAGGATGGATCTATGGACCAATGCCAATTATACTGACATCCAGAAAGGCAACGTCCTGCGTCCAGTCCTTGGGTTACAAAAGCCCTATGCAGTGCTTTAGGCTTGGGGCAGAATGACTGGAAAACTGCCCAGCAAAAAAGGACATGGGAGTCCTGCCAGCTGAACATGAGCCAGTGTGTGCCCAGGTGGCCAGGAAGGCCGATGGCATCCTAGCTTGGATCACAAATAGTGTAGCCAGCAGGACCAGGCAGTGATTACTTCCCTATAGTTGGCAGTGGCGATGCTGTATCTTGAATCCTTTTTCCAGTTTTGGGCCCCTCACAAGACACTGAAGTGTGTGTCCACAGAAGGGCAACAGAGTTCATAAGGAGCACAGGTCTTTTGAGGAACAGCTGAGGGAGCTGGGGGTGTTTAGCCTGGAGCAAAGGAGGCTCAGGGGGTATCTCATCACTCTCTACAACCACCTGAAAGGAGGGTGTACCGAGGTGATGGTCAGTCTCTTCTCCCAAGTCACAAGTGACAGGAAGAGAGGAAAGGATTTCAAGTTGTGCCAGAGGAGATTTAGATTGGATGTTAGGAAAAATATCTTCACAGGAAGGGTTGTCAAGCACTTGCACAAGCTGCCCAGGGAAGTGGTTGAGTCCCCATTCTTGGATAAGAGATATAGATGTGGCAGTTAGGGATGTGGTTTAGTGGTGGACTCGGCATTGGTGGACTAGTGATTGGACTCAATGATGTAAATGTTCTTTTCCAATCTAAATGTTTCTATGATTCTGTATTTCATTTACAAAGTAAAGTGAATATGTCAGACAATTTTCACTATGACAGAGCCTAAGTCTAGCAAATCTCATCAGGCAGTACCCAGCAAGATAAGGTTTTTCTGTCCAGCAAAACATTTGGTATAGCATGCAGTCCACACCTACGGCACTAAATACATGGCTATAGAGAACCCAAAGATACAAACTTCATGAAAAAAATTACCTGGATACCACCTTCATTTAATGCTCTGGCACCATAGGCAATCCTTGTTCCACCCTCCAAAGTAGGCTGTACACTAGGATGGTGCTTCCACCTCTGAAATTCCCTAAATGGATTCAGATAGGGATTTTGATAATCTAAACCAACCTTAAAAAAAGAAAAAGTGCACATTAATAAAAATAAGGTATGAAATTTCAACAAAAATTTGAAATTAAAACAATTGCATATTACCATATCAAGTCTTTAAATCTATTTTATGCTAAAGCAACCTTGGGATCTTTCTACTTAAAGAAACTACTGTCAAAAATACATTCTATTAATGGTATAGCAGCAGTACATCTGAAAATTTGCTGTTACAAGTCTGCTCTGGGCCCCACCTGAAACATGGAAAATAATTAATTGCATTGTAACCACCTTTCAGCTGTCTTTGGAATAAAATGGATTAAATTAAGCATGGTTTAATGGGTAGGATAAGCATGAAAACTTGTTTTAAATTTGTGTTTCAACCTTCGCCCTAGAAAAGCTGAAGGAAAAGGTAAACAATTATTGTTATATCCTTGTGCTCACATACTTTAAACAGTTCTTCAAATTGTTTAGCAGTCAATTATCATTTCCAGTTAGGTGAGCCACTGTAATAAAGCACAGGGGAGCAATGATGAAAGCAGAAAATGGGGTAAAAAAGATTGCCAGTGGACTGGATATGCAGGATTCTTATGCATTTGAGAATTTGCCCAGATATATACTCTGCAATTCCCATCTCTAAGACAAATTTTTAAAAATAATTCTGTTGCAGAATTTTTCTCTTTTGAGAAAGGGATTATTTCTGATTCCTGTAAGCTTTATAGGAGATAAATAACAAAATATATCATGAGTCAGCAGCAATCAAGACTTTGATTTCTGTGGTGGCTCACTGCTTTTAGAGCAGTGCTTGCATCTGCTTTGCTGACAAGACAAAATTAATGAACAAGTTTCAAAATAAGGGTAAAATAATCCTACTACAGGAATCATCTCAGACTGAAGAGCTATAAAGTTCAAAGACAAAAAAGTGATCATGTGTTCACAGAGAAGTTGATTTTTTCCTCTCTGAATCGGAGAGATTATGAACATTACTGATTAACTACCATTCTCTGTGAGAATCAGAGCTCTCTGCCCTTCTAAAATCAAACAATTTGAATATCTACTGTATGTACTTATTAACTCCAACAGTGGATATCTGTACAGGACAAGTACGCGTGTCGGAGAAAAGCTAATAAGTTTTTTTTCAATGTTTCTTACAAAACAGTTAGACAAAAACCGAGTTTTTCACAAACTCTATAATCCTTCTGAAACCTAGGAGACAGAAGTGTCAGCTCAGTACCATCCTGCTAAAAGTTCAGTTTGTGTGCTTGACTCTTACAACATCGGTGTTGAAGCATATGCACAGGGTAAATAGTGAATTTTTCATTTTGAACTGTAGGTGATAGTCTGGTATCATTCTGACAGCCAGTTGATGCAAGGAGCAAGGATTGGAAATACTATTTCTAGTGATCTCACTGCTTCTGATAAAGAGGCAATAAGCATGAAGAAGCTGCCTGCCCAATTCAGAAAGGCAGTTGCTGAAGAGGGCAAGGCCAACAGGGGTGGAGAGTACCAAAACCAAAGTGAAGAGCTCAGAAATGAATAGGACATTGCTTGTAGCACTACAGTGCTTCCACTTTATATGCTTCTCTTGAAAAGTGGAGTTACACACAAGGTTGACACATGAATTAGGAAACAGAATTGCACAAAGTGCATGTGATTTAGATTTCCTAACTTACAAAAATTTTTGAGCACAGTTTTGATTAGTCATTTGGTTTTGCCTTTATCAAAATTTGCTTGATTTGCAAAGAAATTATTCATAAGTTTTCTAGTTGGTCTCAATAAAAGACACTGGATTAAAGACAGATTAATATGACAAATTAGCCTTCCCGATTATGGGCATAAGCACACTTAAGACTGAGAAAGGCCTAAATTTGGTCTGTTGCTATTCTTTTATTTACATTTTCTCATTAAAACAGAGAAAAGAAACTGCATAAAAATGAAGATCAAACAACAAGCAAGCATGAAAAAACTAACTTCACTTACCACAAATCCAAGAGCAACTAAAGGTTCACGCTCATTTAAGTGATAAAGAAAGGATCCTCCATATGTATGTCTGTCTAAAGGCCAGCCTACAGTATGTTCCACTCTTCCTGGTTTCCATTTCTTTTCATCAATAGTCCATAACTGAAATGAAGGTGACCAAAAAATTACATCAGATTGCAAAGTAATGGTCTTTCAATAATATATTGACACACAATTACATATAGGAGAAATTTAATTTACTCCAACGAGAAATGCAGAAATTCAGACAGCAAAATACCAATACTGTTAAGTATAGATTTTTTAGACTACCATTTAAGATTTTCACAATGCCTCTCTTTCTTTAAATGTTGTGTATCAGAAAATGACTGAGACTACAGTACCACACCCAAAATTTTCATTCTGCCACAAGAATCTTAATATTAGTGACTTTGACAGATATTTCTGCTACAAAATGCAATGCTTACATACGCTTTTTTTTTTTTAAACCTTATTTTATCATATGATTCTATTAATTATCTTGTACGCTTTTCAAGGCCAGGACAAAGCATTATGCCTGAGTTAATCTAAATATTTTCTGTCAAACAAATTGTCCTGTCTCTGCTGTCTCCTACACATTTCCAGTGCTCCACTGACCCATGGTGAACTCAGAGAAGCATTTTCATGTTTTCAGAAGTGAGTCCATTTTCTGCTCATTTCACAAAACATTTTTTCACCATGGAGCTACATGCCAGGCACAGTCTAATGACAGGAGGGCAGTTGAGCACCATAAGATCAGCTCAAGCATGGAGGGTACGTCTACATTTATGTTCCAGTTTAGATTAAAGAGCCCATTTTTGAGCAGGACTTCTGATTCCTCCCACTGATTGTGCTTTGATTCACATCATACAGCAGCCTGGATTCCTTCAATACGAAACTAAAAGACAGGGTCCTAAAAGTCCATCTAAAGCATTCTAGTCATGAAAACGCACTCAGTCCATGGGACTAGGTCACAGCTAGTCCAAAATAAAAATAAACCTGAGGTATGCATATTTCACTTCAGATCCACTCCCACTGGACTGCACCATTTGCTAAAGCAGACACAGTCTCGTCTGGAAGCAAGGGAACTCTACAGGAAAACCGTTCTTTAATGTCAACTTACTAGAAACTGTAATTACGATTATGTCATATTTACAGAGTGGTTAATCTCCACAGAAGTGCAAACTCATCATTTAACAAATATTGTGCAGCTGTAAGCAAATAATTAAAGTAATAAATAAAGAATATGTTATAGTCAAAACTCTGAACATATTCTAAAATAATACATCCTTTTTCATGAGTGATATTTCCTGAGTATAGAATATTTTAAAAAGGAAACATCATTCCTCTTCCAATTTTATATGCCTAATGAAGGGAGGTTTTTTCCCAAAGAAAAGTTCATCCAGGTGTTTCAGACACCACAGCTCACCATGTGGAACAAAATTTCTCTCTCTCTTTCATTAATACATAGAAACTCTTTCTTCCTCTCCTCATGTACTAAACTCCCGCTCAAAATTAGGCAGCCCAAATCCCTCTCTCATTTAGTACAAGTACTGAAAACAGATTTCATAAAGGAGCATAATTTGAAAATGTTAACAGAGCAGATTCACAGGTACCTCTAGTTATAACAGATACAAGAGAAGCAACAGCTGAAACGGAACACTCATGACATTCAGGGAGCATCTGCTCTGATCAGCTTCAGATTCTGAAGTCTGAAAGTGTAACTCAAATTCTTTAATTCTTATGTCTTACACAAATTAGCTAGAAAGCAAACAGAAGGTACCTTAAACTCTTATGGTATTTTCCTTAATTGTTAAAATTATGCAAGTGATACCTCTTTCAGTCCAATGCCATAGCTCTGGGGCTGACAGTTCTCCCTTAGATTGTATTTTTTGTACAGCTGTTTGGCTAGATGTCCATGACAACCTTCAGCAAAGACTGTGACTTTAGCATGGAGTTCCAAGCCTCTTTCAAAGGTAGCCTGCAAAAATACAGCATTTCATCAGCACTCAGGTCTGTACCACACCAAACTCACAGCAAGAAAATAGAGAGCAATAAAATCATTTTACACTACTTGGTAACAGAGCTCAGAACCTACAAACCATTGCAAATTATGGTTCTAGTTCAGCTGTCCTTTCCACCTAACCATGACACACTTCTGCCACATCTTGGAAGGGGATTCCAGTGAAGCAGCACCACAGTGAATCACTATTCGTCAGTGAAAGAGAGAATCTCTTCCAGAGCAGAGGATACTTAGATCTGCTCATTCACATGGTGCAAAGGAACTCTGACAGACAAAGAACCTTTACCTGTAACCTCACACTTAATTACAATTAATCACAATTTCATTTTTGCCCATGAACTCACATTGCAATAAAACTGTGTGTGTGCCCCAACACACGACATAGACTAGACAGAACTACCATATCCAAAAAACCCGCATCAGTCCTGCTCCCAAAAGGACCCACTACTTCAGAATAAAGATACTGTGACATTACTCCAATCTTCCACGACAAAACATAGAGTAAAATTAAATTAAATAAAAGGTAAGTATTTTAAAAATTCTCATAAAAAATTCCAACAATGAGACTGAGAACCAGATAAGGGGAATTGGCATACTGCTGTATGAGTACATCACCTGCATCTGTGAGCACACTGGACAAGAATATAGATTATGTTTGCGAATTTTTTATAAAGAAAAAAGCTTGATTTCAGTCAGAAAGTTTAATGTTGAAAACGACAAGGAAAACAGTTTTGGATGAAGATCTCCAGCAGTACCCAATTAAACCATCTCAGGGTAAGCCAGCGTAAGTCCAAGAGAAGCTTACTGCTTTGGTTTTCAACTGTTTTTCAGGTGCAATCTGCTTGTAACTTACAGCCTGGAAGCCTCTGAAGAAGCCTAGCAAATGAAAACGTTCCCTCTAGCTGAGAATTACATTTAAACAGCAGTCAAGAGATTTTGCCAAATTTTTGTACTCTTTGAATTTCTGATCATCAATGTGAACATGAACCAATTTTACAAAATACTATAAAAAGAGCTACCCCTTGATCTAAAGATTAAAAATATCTAGTGTCTACTTTGAAGTAGCTTTATATAAAACAGATTAACTACAACTCCGCATTGTAAATATTAGAAATTTGTGAATTTGAAACATTTCAGTAATGTGAGAGAGTTATATTTTATAGTTAACAACCTACTCCAGTATCTACACAAGAATCAATATCCAACTTTCTACAATGTATTTTTACCACTGTCATTTTTGTTTGGTTGGTGCTGACTGCAAGGTGAAAATCTACTCATTAACCACTATCTATTTGATTAGGCTCTGTATAAACACATTGAAGATATTCTTGCCTGGGAGGTTATACAAACTGCATCTATTTACCTGAGCCTTTATGAACTGGAGATAGTACCAGCTGGCCTAACTGATAGCTAAAACACTTGAATTGAGTGATAGTGCAGTAAAAAAGGCTGCAGTAATGGCACACTCATTATGTTCTTTAAAGGAGTTAAGAGACACATTCTTCCAGAATAAATGGGGGAAAAAAATATCTATGTTTGAAGGATGTTAAAAAATATACCTAAAATTGTTCCTTCCCATCTAAAAAAAACCAAAACTCCCAATAAAGCTTCATTACCACAGAAGCTGCACACGTTACTTGTGCCACCTTCTGGACAAATCATGCACTGGAAAACAAGGGTGAGTCCGTCCCCTACAGCAGATACACAATATTACACTGCAAAAATACATTACTCCTCCACTGGCTATATCCTCTTAAAACAAGAACGAATCTTTTCTTCTCATTTCCTGCTTTAAATGGGGAAAAACAGCTCACATTATGTGAAAGTGAATACCTCTTTGAAACTCTAGGAAACTAGAAACTTTATAGAAGAAAGTAAATGTTAAGAAAAAGCTCGTACTCCTAATTCATGTAGTCAAATTAACTCTGTGTGAAAGTTGTTCCAAGTAACTCTGAGGTGCCACATTCTCCCAACATATTATACAGGGAAATAGCACACTTAAGGCAGGTTCTGGATTCCACTAAAAAACCAAAAATCCAAGTCTGACACTTAGGGAGGTAGTCACCTTCTAGATGCAGAAACATGACCAACCAGCACAAAGGTATGAAGATTCAGCGTGTACCTTGCCCCCACAAGGCAGACAGACTGTCAGCAAGTGCAACTGCAGCTGTAAATATCAAGGAAACCAAACCAGCTAGAAGGACACTCTCTTACATGTTGCTAGTTACCAGCTGGACTACAGCTTTCTATTTCACCTTTGGACCTTTTTTCCAGGAGTTCCTGGAATTTTTTCCTTTGTTTCCTGATGTCACATATGCCAAAACACCCTTACAATATCTCCTTCAAGACAACTTTTCTGAAAATGTTTTTTCTACTAATCTCAGAAGAATTTTACAATGTTCTGAAACCAGAATGTTCACGGCTAATCGATCCAGTTAAATACAAAGCGGGAAGACAGGTATGAATTTTACAACTTTTCTTATGCTGCAGCAAGACTACTGATGGCAGTAGAAGCAGATGTATCACAATTTCCACAATTTGCATAATGAGACCCCTAGTTACAGGGAAGACAGATACTTACTTTAGGTGCTCCATCCTTCTGAATGCCTACATCATTAGTTGCTATCCCTTTCACGCTACCATCTTCATGAAAAAGCACCTTCGAAATATTTAAACAAACAAACAAAAACCATTGTAACGATCTGTAGTTTGAATCTGTTCCTTAAAAGTTCTAAAGCAGAACTTCTAAGCGCTATGACTTTAATGGCCAAACATGAAGGTTATGTATTCATTCACATACTGTATGATCCACTCGCATTTTGCTGGATCTGAGCCAGGGATTTTAGACACAGAAACACAGTTTTCACAATACAAATGTCTTAAAAGGAATGTTGTACATGTACAAATGATCATGACCGCACTGATGGGTTCCCAAAGCCACTTTTCATATACACACACTGATGTCATTAGTACCTCAGCTGCTGCATAGCCTGGATATATCTCAACACCCAAAGCTTCTGCTTGTTCACCTAGCCAACTCACAAGGTGGCCCAGACGCACTATGTAATTTCCATGATTAACCATTGGAAGTCCTAGGCAGAAAAAGACACACACACACATAAAACATAGGACACTAAGCAAGACAACTGAAGCTGTGTACAGCAGATGTCACATCTACAGCTCCTATCTTCAAGATAATGTCATGTGTTATCACAGCCATCATCTACACAGAGCATATCACTGAGACCTATTACACTCTACATGCACCTTGCTGCACTACACTGAATCAAACTTGTTTTGATTCATGGAGAAGTTGAAAAAGACACAGAGGAAGTTAAGTTTCTTCTCCCTCACTAAACTTTACCTGGAAGAATTGGCACTGGAATTCTAGATGTCTTTGTTAAAATTCCAAACTTGTCTTCAGTTACAGGAGTATTAAGTGGAGCCTACAAAAAATAAAATAGAAGAAGTAGAGAATTATATTTTCTTAGCCAATCCAACAGAAACAACAAAATCAAACAATCAAACTGGCAGTCAAGTACAGGTTTAGAACTTCTACAGCAATGTATCACAAGAGAGAAGACAAAATATTTTAAGAGGCAGTCATCAGGCAAGAATCAACACAACTACTGAGGTTAAAAAAATAAAATATGGCTTTGCAAATAACTTCTATTGTACACAGGCTTGTACTACATCAATATTCTAGACCTTTCTAAAGAAGGCAGCTCAACTTGCATATTCATCACGGTAAGGCAAACCAAAGAGTTGATGGCTGACTTCTTGCAGCTCTCAAGTGGCAGCAGGCAGCTGGTTGCAAGTCAGATGGCTGTTCTGGGAGAGATGGCAGCTCATTTCCTGCTATTCTCCCTCCTAAAATCGTCTTAGGCCTTCATTACACCCCAGTGTCTGCAGAGAAGTCAGTGTACTCTGTGCCATTTCCATGAAGAGCTATTGTACAGAAGCAACAAGTCTGTCACTGGTAAGAACCAAACATCTTCCTGCTTGTGCACAGGAGCTGGATTCTGCACAAAGGCAGCAAGTGCAGGGCACCCCAGGCTGCACCAGACATATTGTGTATATGCAGTATGACTACTCCAGAAGAGCAAAGGCCACAGCATATCTGTGTAGACAGAAAACTTTTAGCGTTGTAAAACTACAGGAAACAGACTAAAAAGAAGGCACCTGTTTTTGTTTTGTTCCACCAATGTATTTTAAAATGGTACTAATTACCAATGGTACCAGGTACTAACTCATACCCAGAATGAGTCAGACATGAAGTTCATTACAAGTAATTAGTACATACCCCTCGCTCTTTCCAGTCTGGAAAGAGTTCTTCTAAGGACCTTGGCTCAAGACAAGCACCAGACAATGTATGTGCACCAATCTGAGAAGCCTTTTCCACCAGACAAACACGCACTTCTTTGCTGTGCTCAGCAGCCAACTGTTTGAGTCGAATGGCTGCAGAAAGGCCTGCAGGGCCTGCTCCAACAATGACAACATCAGCTTCCTCTGCAAATCTTTCCATGTTTACTCCTTCAATAGAAAAAAATTATAATACCGTAAGCCAATCTCCAATTTCTTTCAACCCCCCTCTCACTAAACCTAAACCCTCATGGTAAGAACAACTGAAAAACCAAGCAGATACATACTGAACAGAACTAAATCTTGTGATAATCACTAAACCAAAAGCTGCTTATGTATTTTCTTTATGAAAACAAGATAAAGTTTCTTCAGATGCTATTTTATGGCACTAAAGACACTCATTGTGAGATAGCAACCAAAAATTTCATTTGAAATATTAGTACTTTATTTAAGAATAGAGAATTTTCATAAAGAGAAAAAACCAGCAACATATTTTAGTGTCTTAAAAACTCAGCAGCAATAATAACAATAATAACAATAACAATAATAATAAAAAAGCAGCTTTTAAAGAACACAATATTTCACTTACCTTCCCATCGTTTGTCTTTGTCCCGAGGATGAATTGTGTAGTGTGTAGTTATGCGAGGCACAGAGGCAGTAGAGGCACATCGTGATACACACAGTGACAGAAGGCAATCTTTCTTTATCAGATTTAGGGCATGAAAGCACTGACGTGCTGCAAACACAAGAAACAACTTTGTTAAATCAGTAGTTTTCCAAATTTTTCAAAATTTCAGAGACGCAAGTGGCACAACAAATATGACAGCTTCCCCCTCCCAAAGGCTACCAGGTGATGTGAAGATGAGGAACCATAAACACGGATTTTTAAATTTTCAAGTTAGGAGGATGTGTAATTTTTTATTGGGGAAAAAAAAAAAAAAAAAAAGAGAAGCTTCCCCTTTAAGCATTCTTCACTCAGTACACAGGCCAGCCATGCACAGCTGATGTAGGATAACAACTGTGTATGCAGGTGAAACACATTTAAAGTTCTGATTTAATTTTGAACTTCAAAAGGTTTATTCCAGACTTCATTAGAAATGAGCAAACATCTGTAGAAACAGGGCAAGCAAGTTTAGCTCTTCTGACATCTCACACATGTTGAGACACACAGCTTGGGCTACTAATACAAGACCGTTCAGGTAAAGTAAAAGCCATGGTCTACAATAAAAGCACAGACTTAAACCCAAGTATGCTTAGCCAAAGATAGGAACTGTAGATACAAGTAACCTTTATCTATGCTGCAGATATAGTAATTGTCGCGAAAACAAACCACAATTTCTTTCTAAGCAACTGGACCAAAAATAAAGTTTCAAATTGTCAAAGCAGGACTCTGTTCAGAGGGCTATTACATGTAATAATTTTCCCCTTTCAGAAAAAAAAAATAAATACATGTGATTTGTGTTAAAAAACCTAGTATGGTTAGCATGAAAGCTAGTTATAGTCGAAAGGTCTGTGAACTAATGCACCTTGACTGACAATTTTCCTTCCTTAAAGAATTCTCTGTTTTCAGAGATGAAGAAGCATAATACCATATTTAAAGTGTAGTATTTCTGCAAAACTTTTTACATAAGTAACATCACCAACATGCTATGACTCAAATGCTTAGCTGAGAATGGCCATTGGCAAGGCCAGCACAAGCATCCTGTGTCGTAACCCTGCCCAGGGACAGTTAGGATAGAAGTCTCCATATGCAAGTTAGCAAGTATTATCCCCGTTGGTTCCTTAACAGGAATTCTGTACCTAAACATAACATAAAAGCTATTATCATACCACCTCATGATTCTTAGTTATCCTTTACCTACAACCAAGCAGGATCTGAGAACAAGTACTTTATAAGGTTGATAACAACTACACCCATACACATATATTATGAAACTTTAACTTAACTTTCAGGATTTTTTTTTATTTGACTATAACTGATGGTACTAAGAATCATGAAGCATATTAAAAAAAAAAAATAAATCAATTATTTTGCACATACGCAAAAGAATTGAAACTCTGCTCCGCACATGTCTGATAATAACAGAGGTGGGTGCAGACGCTGGACTGGCAGATTGTTCCCCAGTGAGCGCACAGTGCCTGGGCCACGACCCTACTGAGCGCTCAGGGACTCGGAACGCGATGGGAAACGCCTGCAGGAGCCAGGCAAACCCCAAGGAGAAACTTTGCTCTACGGCAGCTCTTTAGTAACAGCTGTCGGGATGCTATCTCCACAACTACTTCCCAAGTAAGTGCACTC